>JAPQVW010000700.1:0-19731 GCA_028535905.1 Quercus berberidifolia | reverse complement strand
AGTCGCCCATTACGTTGCTTACTAAAGGTACACATGGTGGCTTTTTGAGATCGGAGTGGGTGGCAAAATCCGAAACCATGAGAGAGAAAAGTCATGACCTCGATTTATAAGAAAACAAAAACTGCATTCATATCTTTTTTTGGGAATTTTTCATTTGTTTATCAAATTCATAACGAATGGATGTTTTATCGAAGATAAACCCTATAAAAATATGGGCTAAGTATCCTCGCTAGCGGCAAGTACACCAGTTGTTCGAAATGATCCGATCACTCTTTTTACGACTTTTCTCTAACTCTCATGGTTTCGGATTTGGCCATAAACCCCCATCTCAAAAATCCACCCTGTCTTATTAAGTAGTCGGCATTGACCTCTAAAATGAGAGTAGTAGAAGTGTACCTAGTAAGTTATAGTTATAGTATACCTTCACAGCCTTCCGAAGAAAATTGTAAGTCTTTCCCAGCATCTTGGATGCTCTGACTTTTATAAAGTTTCACCGGTCGATAATGCAAACAAACTTGGTTTAATTAAAGTCGTTAGGATTGCAATATTTTCTGCAATAGAGCAGCATACTGCGGAATAGTGAGCAGGTACTTAGAAAACTGAGATAGAAAAACTTCTCGTCTTGATTACTGTTTACATTTAAAAATGTAAATCTTTGCGGTTAAATGTACTCAGCATTTACTACCAACGGTTTGGATGGTTAACAAACTTATCTTTCCAGTTGGATGCAATGAGGACTCTTTATTTTCTGTAAGTTCTTATACTTTTTGAATACGTTGACTCTATCAACGCTGAAAACGCTGAATTGACTGTTACAAAACTTTTATTCACGTTAAATAATCAAAAAGCGAATGTCCCTGTTCAGCGATTTCGAAGTTAACTTTATAACGCTTCTTCACAAAATACTATAAAATAGCCCCCATAAATGCAGCTTTGAGGTTCAGAGAAAACAGCTTACCTATGCATTGCAAGCTTTTACGCAGGTACTGAAAAATTTTTGCCAGTTGATTTTTAACCTCTCCAAGTATAACGATAGATAGAACTGCAAAAAGCTTGACATTTTTTTCACGACATCCTTCGTAGAAGGAAATAGTCAATTAACCGTGACTTAACGAAATAGAGCGTGCCTACCAAACACGGTAAGCCAGTTGGTTTACTATTTTTTGTAAGCCTGGCTATTTAACAAGTATAACTCTCTGTTTTGATATATTATCTAGTTTAAATTGATTTTATGATGCAGTTACATATTGGCCGCCTCATATGACAGCCTCTACCAGCCTAAATGCAAGTCATTCATGAGTCAGGTTCGCCATTAGTCGGCCAATTACCAAATCAGCAAAATGTTGCATCAAGTGTTGCTAGGTTTTTATCTGAGAATATATAATAATACTCACGTAATGGACACTCTTCGCCTCCAACCTAACGGAGCTTCCTCACCCCGCCGGCTCCTAGTGTGCCGACTCGTGTTCCGTACGCAAAGGACGCACGATGCGCAGATAACAATGGTAATGATTTTTACAGACGACGCCGATGATGTTTGATGTTTGAGCATGGACGTACGAAATTTCTTCTGTTTTGAGGTTTCATTTCACCGTTTGTGAGTGAAAAATAAAAAATAAAATGTGTAAATGTCATATCTTTGAGTTTTTTCGAAACTGTTTCGCTCACACAAAACATTCATGAAGTGACCCTAAACGTCACACACACAGTTACAAGTGTAGCGCAACACAGTTGCGCATGTGTGCGCCCCGACGCAGATTTTGTATGGAGAAATGGTCGAGTGTCCGCCCTGTGGTTTTTACATTTTCTTATTAAAATTCTTCGAAAAATTCGAAGATGTTCAATCAGTCAAACTTCTTTGAGTACCTACTATAATGTTTCTATAATGTTTGTTTCTGTTGAAAAAAGATTAATTGACAAACATGTAAAGTTATTGAATGAATGAAATCTAGATAGATTTTTTATTATACATATATGTATATTAATTGCCTTATATTATATTTTCGGTGAATACCTGTAAAGTAAAACAAAATCTATTTCACTAAACCAGACATATTACTTAAATTGTTTGACTACAATAGCGTGTTATTCGAGGAATTACATAAAAACTAGTTGGCTTACTGCTATAAACAACATAATGCAACCGTGTACTCAATGAACTGAATCAAAGAGTAAAGTTTCGTTCGTCAGTCAGCACCGTCTAACATTAAAATGAATTATTTATTTACCGTTTTAATATTTATGGCGATATCTCGCGCGAACGCTGAAGTCTTTGACAGATACAGTGGGAAAAAATTGGATACAGTTCAGATGAAAGAGTTTCGTCTGAAAAACGCTACTGAGTGAGTTTTTGTATAAGACAAACTAACAGCCTTATTGGTGTGCTTCGATGTTATTTATTTTATTAAATTACATCTACATCACTGTTTGTACTATATAAAAGTACCTACCTATCTCTACGTTTCAAAGTTTTTTTATGAATATTATATTGGTATATACTTATAGTACCTGGATGCCCGAGCTTTGCTCGGTTTTTTTATAAATTGTGTTTTTTGGAAATTATGATACATTTAGATGCGTTCATCGTTTAGACATTTTTAAGTGAACACGTGCATTAAGAAGACACAAATAATATAAATAAACAATTGATTTTCTTAGTCTAACCTCAAAGCAAACACTCATTGACTTTGTTACTTAACAACGCCATCTAATGGAATAATTTTATTGCTCACAAAAAATAGTATTATTATTCGCCAATAGATGTCAGGAAGAGTCATATTAAAAAAGAAGTAAGTTTATGTTTAAGTTGATTATCGATAAAACACGAATAAAATGACATTTTCTAAAAATGATTCCTAGCTAGATCGATTTATCGCCCCCGAAACCCCCTATATACTAAATTTCATGAAAATCGTTGGAGCCGATTCCGAGATTCCAATTATATACAAGAATTGCTCATTTAAAGATATAAGATTTAGATTTAGTCATAAAATCGAAATATTATACGATATTAAAAAAACATAAACAGGAATAGCTTAATGCTTTTGCGAGAAAAGTATTAGGTACTTTTTAGTGTCTGCCCGCGGCTTTGCACGCGCTTTACAAGTACTGTGTCCGTCCCCGGGATACCGTTTACCTCCTTGCCAAATTTCATTAAGATCCGTGCAGCCGTTTAGGCGAAAGTGTAACAAACAGACAGAGAGAATTACTTTTATAATTTTACAATGGATTAACAAGATTTTTGTGGTATTTCACTTTTTTATGAATGGATTAAATATTATAAATTTTGATTATGTAAATAATAACAAAAAACCAAAACCTTGTTATCTATGAGTCTTCGCTAAACAAACAAATTAGGTATGCTTCTAATGATAATTCACACTTCACAGTTTCCGACTTTGTTATTTTATTTATATTTTAATTTGATGTCAGCAAATCGGATTACTTTCACCCTGGTGGTATACTTTGAAAAACGAATTACGGAGTTGACGGATGACGGATCGCACAAATTGACGGACGATCGATCCATCCTATCGATGTAAATGATTCTGACATTTATTTCTTAGATATTCGAAACGAAAGGTCAGATAGTTACACGTCCGAAGCAACTTGGTGGTAAGGTTGTTAGTTTCATGAGATTTTTCAACCGAGTCTTCGTATCCCGTGTTTTAAAGTAAGCCTCCAGGATTGGAGTCGTTATGGAAAATTTTCACATAAACAGACGCTGCTCAATTGACATAAAAGTCTGCACACCCCACGAGGGAAGCCGCGTGGATGGTACTTGCAATAACTACAAGTACCCTAGTAGAGGAGCTGCCGGAGGCCCATATCTAAGGCTGCTGGAGCCTGACTATGGAAACAGTAAGTTAACAGCCAGTTTTTTGCACCTATTGTGAATAAAGAAGAATAATAATAAAGATTTTATTTATACATTTTTTAATAAAGATTTTGTTATTAATGATTTGGTTACACACACATAGGTACACAAAAAAAAATGGTAAAAAAATACTATAATAGAGACCAAACAAGGGTATACATAAACATCTTCACAAATTTTTAACATAGGCAGTAGGTACTAGGTACTTGTCCCAAGGGTTAAAGAAATTGGTCTTTCCCTATGTGCACGGCAAATTAGGTCCAGCCTCAGCTTATTGTCGGTATCGACCGAGTACGATACCGACGGTTGGGACGGTGACCTATCCAAAAATAGGAACGAGTTTAACAATAGTATCCTGAGCACTTGGTTCTATTGTACTTATATAGGTACCCTTTTTTGTTTTCCATTTGGTGATTTAATTCAAATGTCATGCTTTTTTAGAATTAAAAAGAAGAACACGGTAAAGGTTATTTATCGGGAAACTATTTATTTAATTATAGTTTTCGTTCGAGACGAATAACGTAATGAAGTCCCTGGTTAATTGGGAACATGATTTCTTCTCGTAATAGAACTATCCAGAATCTTAAAAACAATAAATAATTCCTATTCAATTGTTCCCATACGGTTTTGTGGTTTTGTTTTAAATTACATAGGCCTATAGGAGCGCCCTTAGAGATCCCTCTCTAAGGTTAGAACCGGTCTCAGCGAGCAGTAAGTAGGTACGTGATTGAACCCTCAGTTAATTACGAGTAAGTTTCGCGCTTCGTCAGCAGAACATAAGCTTAGTAAACTTTCAAGTTTATGGTAAGTGGGTCTGCCTCGTTATTAATAAAACTGTTATAACTAGGCCTGGTTTTAAATACCTAACTAAACGCAAAGCTTAACTTACGAAATGATAATCGAATCTAGAAAGGCAAGAAATCCGCGTAGGAAGATATATCATCATCAACCTATATTAGTCCACTGCTGGACATAGGCCTCCCCTAATGAGCGCCAAAGCGCCCTGTCTTCAGCTTGCCGCATCCAGCAGTCTTTCGCAGATCGTCATCCCACCTGGCCGGAGGGCGTCCTACACTACGTTTGCCGTTTAAAATAAACGGCCATTACATCTCACACCTACGATTCGCTGATGACATAGTCCTTATGGCGGAGTCGCTGGAGGAGCTAAACCGGATGCTGGACAGCTTAGCCTCAGCCTCGCGATGCATCGATCTTGGCATGAATTTGGATAAAACCAAAGTCATGATCAATGGGCACATTAGTCCAAGACCGGTCGTTGTGCATGGTCACCTTCTCGAAATCGTTTCTGAGTATACCTACCTTGGGCAGATTCTGCAATTAGGTAAAAACAATTTTGAGAAGGAGGCCGAGAGGAGGATTCAGCTGGGCTGGGCAGCGTTTGGTAAACTACGTCGAGTCTTCTCGTCATCCATACCGCAATGCTTGAAAACGAAAGTTTTCAATCAGTGCGTCCTACCCGTCATGACCTACGGAGCTGAGACGTGGACACTCACGGCAGGGTTGGTCCACCAGTTCAAAGTCGCTCAGCGTGCTATGGAAAGAGCTATGCTCGGAGTTTCTCTGAAGGATAAGATTCGGAACGAATACATCCGACAGAGAACCAAAGTTATCGACATAGCTCTAAGAATTAGTAAGCTGAAGTGGCAGTGGGCCGGCCATATCTCACGAAGAACCGACAACCGCTGGGGTAAATGTGTTCTTGAGTGGAGACCGCGACTCGGCAAACGTAGTATAGGAAGATATATAATGGAGAGTATTTAATTTGTCGACATCATATTGTGCCTAAATCAGTCGATCAATAATCCTGGTGTTCAAGATTTATTACAAAATTATAGACACTAAGTAATTTAATTTTAGGATGTTTCCAGAACGCCTTGTGATGAAATTATTGAAGCCAAAATCTTACTTAGACTTGTTTATTAATAAGCCCATGGTGTTTACTAGGGTTTCAAGGACAAACAACTGCGAAAGAGGCCCTTAACGACATAATATCACGCACCGTCTTTTATTTTAGAAGGGATTATTCCCGTTATCCACCACCGAGATATCCCCACTGGCAGATACTGGATTTTTTTAAATAAAAACGTGACATTGTCTTCCAATGGTGTACGAATTTATAATAAATAAGTATCTAGTCAGTTCTGATCAACAAATAGGTATTTCTATAAATAGAAAATAGGTACAGAAACTCTAGATTTTTAGTTCCTGGTACAAATGTAAGGAGTTCGCTACAATGATAAGTGAACTCAGTCACTAGGCTGTAGTCGAAGGCGGTCGAACTAATATTTTATGCGCATGTACGAAAGCGACAATTGCGGCTACGCGATAAAAACGTAGGGGAGCATAGAAGAAGAAGGCTTAGAATGACAGTAGATACAAACGAGGTGTCACCAACAAAAATGCGACAAATTAGTCTCATATTCCTATTCGCATACGTACGCTTGTGTGCGTGAAAGCACTGAAATTATATGCTTGTCAACTCATACAGATTCGTTTTTGGCAACAAAATCAAGAGAGTAGTTGGTTGACCCTATCCCTCTGCTTTGACAGCAGCGTATTTTGACCTGTTTTAATATAGGTATCTATCTAATTATGATTAAGAATAGTCAGAAAAAATACTTAAATAAAAATATCAATCAAAAATCATTAAATAAAAATATTACACTATAACAGTTTTCTTCCTCACTTCCCGTGAGTCGAGTCGAGCAAAGCGGAACTAAGTAGTGCATAGCTAGACTAACCAGTGTGTTTTCCTACGGGAGTAAAAACAAAAAGTACCTACGCGATAAAATACCCAATAATCATTAGGACTTAATATTAATAAACCGAAAAAGTTTAAAAAGTGCGAATTTGAATTTTGACAAAACATAAATAATGAAATTTATTTAACAAGATTAATTTCATTTCTCCACCACTACCACCATCGCAACCATAACCACAACCCTAACAAACTCTCTTCGGTATTTTTAAGATAACAAGTAGAAGATCATTGTAACCTAAGCAGCTATCCCTCGCAAATCAGAGTTGCAGCCATTTCACTGCTAAAATTAACTATCCTGTATTGTGTAAGTCAAGTCTACCTGGACAGTTAATTTTGTACAATGTTGCCAACAACACCGTTCTCTGCCTTTACGTGCCAAGTAAAATGTCAATAAGCTCCTTTCCGGGTACCTTGAATTGAGCTCTGCTTTACCTCGTTTCGACGTAAATGGTCAGTATCAACTTTGTATTTAACACCTTCCTACTTTCTCTTTATATAAATTTTAATTTCGTAATGGAAATAAAACCTTATATTATAATGTAAAATAATAATAATTATATATTTCTGAGAATTTCATGTTGTAGTATGGCTAGAAAATAAACTTATAGTTACGAAACTATAAGCTTATTTTCAAGCTACAACAATCTCTGCTTACTTTGGAGCCAGATGAGGCAGTGTTAAAATGTCAAATATAATTAATTTACTTATTTGTTAATTTAATTGTTTAGGACAGGGGCTTTAAATGTTGAAAAATTGATTTTAAAATTGATTACGGATTTAACTTATGCCTTCTTTTTTACCCTAAAAACTTACGTAGTTTGTCGAGTTCATTCGTTGTGGATAAAGGCGGAAAGAAGTCCCTTGGTACGGGATGAAACGTTGGTATTCTTCCAACACAAACTAGGCTCCTAATTAACTCGCTTATATTCATAATGAATGATCCCCTCTATTTCGGTAGTGTCAATAAATTCCTCAAAAATCATTCAACAAAAAGAAAATTGCTGTTGCATTTCGCCCTCAGACAACAACATCCGTACGAGCAAGGGCGGGGCGCCGTTACCCTCAGCGCGAATAGTGAGGACCTCACTCCAGAGCACAGGGCGAGTCGATAAATCAAGATTTACCGTCGCCGTGACGCATTACTTGGAGTTCATCCACAGGGATGTCAGCTACCTCAATGCATCCAGTAAGTCTTTGTTCAAAATAATCCTACCAGAATCTATTGCGAACGCTCAGGAGCAATCAACTTAATCGTTATTTTACAGATGCTGCATTTTTCATTCTGCAGAACAAACTCTGGTCCCACGCCACGTCACCTATTTAAACATTCATCATTGGGCTGTTAAAGATTATTTTAAGAATGTTTGCAACTTATGTAATTTACGGTTTATGTTCCAGGAGATTTCTTGAAAGACAGACCTAACTGCTGTCAAGAAGCCGGTAAACTAGACTCACGCTGTATACCCATTACTGTACCGAAGGACGATCCTTATCTTAAAGTAACTGATATACGCTGTCTAAACTTCTCTAGGGCAAAAACTTTTCAAGAATCTGGATGTACACCCGAAATAATACCCTCAGAACAGGTTAGAAACTTTGCAACTTTGCCGTATAAAGTTTATGATACGTGTGAAAATGATCTCACTTTGAAGTAACATTACATATTTCAATATCGAAATATTCAGAGGACTTAAATCGTGACTTTATCTACCCGTGGACGAAATCAGAATACTAAACAACCACTTTGTAAGCGTGTCGTAGCGAATAGTTTGCAGTTCGTAACAAATTGTGATTTGCGAACGTAAATGGCTGAATCACGTTAAATTTTCAGATAAATTTCCAAACTCCTTTGCTGGATTTGTCAACGATTTATGGAGTACAGGATGACGCTCTTGCTAAAGTAAGAAAAGGTGAAAATGGTTTGCTGGTCTTAGAAAAAAGAAACAACAGATACGTTCCTCGTGATATAAACAATATTACCACTGTATGGTCCAAAAAAGAAAAGACTCCAAAAAAGACAGACAACGATGATAAATCTCTAAAAACTAAAGACGGTAACCTAAAAACAAAAGATGACAAATTGAAAGTGATCAATGTTAATGAAACTGAAACGGAAAATTTCATAGAGATGGCGCTTCCTAAGTCTGAAATTATCATTCAGGGTTTGAAGTCTGAAGACGTCTGCATACAAAATAAAGGCAATGAAACCGCTTGCTATCAGTTTGGTGAGTAATTTATTTACAAAAAATATCTTCCATTACGAAAAATCTTAAATTTTATGTCAGTAAAGGTTGCTTGTTCCGTTCGCTAGAATTTTGTTTTAATTTAATATTCCTTTGAGGGTTTTAACTTGTTAAAACTTCCTTTTTTGTTCTAAGTTACTTCAGGAAAATAACCCTACACCATTTTTCAAGGTTTCCCCGAAGCAGGAAATTATGGCTTAAGAACAACAGCCTTAGGCATATTTTTTATGCGAGAACACAATCGAATTGCCAAAATTTTACATAAGATCAACCCTTGCTGGAAAGATGATCGGTTGTTCAAAGTATCAAGGCAGATAAATATAGCAACAGCATCGAACATCTTTATGTATGAACTGCTACCGTTGTTACTCAGTAAGTATCAATTTTATATGACATATCTCTTCAAAATTGTCACTGCTACCTGACGGTAGTAGTGACAATTTTGAAGAGAGTTCATTGTAATTATGGTTACTGCTTACCATCCTATGCTACTTACTGTCTGAAGTGTAGTGCAGTAAGTTTGCAAAAAAGTGATAGGTGCAACTACTTATGAAGCTTATGAATTTTGCTGATAACTTTCAGATTTCCAAAACATGGAAAACTACGAGCTCGTAACAGGTCACGTAGCCTTTGCAAAATCTTATGATGAAGACGTACCACCTCAGGTCTACGCGGAATATGAGATTGCCATGAGATATTTCCACACTCTTCTCGATGGGAGGGTCAAGTGAGTACCTAACTGTCACACCAATTTACACGAGCCGAGCGAAAATACAGGTTAATTTAAGGTAGGTACTATAATTACTAACAGCTAGAACCCCAAATCCATAAAACATAATTAATTAGGTATGCAAGTACAGGGACATTTTATTTAAAACATAGGCACTAGAAAAGTGGTATAGCTTTTAAAATCTGAGTATGGGCAAAATATTTGCACCTAGATGTTACCTAGTTTTTTTATTTTACACAGATTAGAATTTCAAAAGATAAAGAATTAAAAAAAAAAATTGCGGCTTCTGTTGTCTTGCGGGTTAAGCGGCTCTATTAATGGTGTGGTTTAGCGATTTTTGTTGCAAACAGGGATTTGGATTCACCTGTTCAACTTTGTTTGGCGCTGACTGTACATACCAAGTTATGTATAATCCATTCGACCAGTTCCATTTCAGTTGGTTTTCAAGTATGCCAAAACGAAAAACGTGAGGAAAATGCATGGATAGCCCAACGTCTTTCTTACGCCAGATCTTGATCGTTATACTTTTGTATAAAATTCTCCACCTACTAAATATTTGAAAACCACCTGAATTCTACAAACGTTTTCTCTCTTTGGAATATTGCCAAAGCTAACTTTAAAGTAGGTACCTTCACCTTTTTCCTTTGAGATATTTATCAAAAACTTACTTTAGATGTTTTTACTAAACAAGATGTTTTCTTACGTAGCTTGTTTCTATTTTGCTATTAATGAACATCCAACCGATCTTTCGGAGTTGTTAAGGAAATTCATTTATATTCTATTGTGTTCTAAAATTATACTCAGAAAAGAAACAGAAATCTAAAAAACTTAATTCCAGATTATACAGCGAGAACCACCATTACAAAGGAGAGTTCCCTCTCAGCGAAACCTTATACCGCCAAGGTCTTATCGAACAAGGCGAAAACTTCGAAGAAATCAATCGCGGCACTTTCTTCCAAAGTTCAGCTAAAATTGACGACATTCAAGACCCAGAGGTAACCCAAGAATTTATCAAAAGGATTTTGATTCTATTGGCCTGATATCGTCAACTGATTTTGGTTTTCATCAGATTTCGGACAACTTTTATGGGGATTTGCAAAAAACTCACGACTTGAATGCTATTGATATTCAGAGAGGCAGGGATATGGGTCTTCGTGGCTACAATGCGTACAGACAACTTTGTAACATCAAAGTAGTTAAGCAGTTTGATGATTTACTAGATATTATGGATGTAGAGGTAAGGTTTATTTTATATGTATTTACTTTATATGTATGTATATATTTTTTATATGTTATGTTTGCAACAGTCTGCTCTAACAGTTCATCAGCTCTAATGTTTCAATTGTAATGGTTTCTTTTCTATTTTTAATTGTAATTTTCTTTGTTAATTAATATTGTCTGAATATAATTTAAAAAAAAATTAAGTTCGTTCTTACATTAATTTTGTTTATTACTTTTGTTTTAGAAAGTAGAAGCCCTGAGACGTCTGTATGACACTGTGGATGATATAGACCTCCTAGCTGGCATCATGAGTGAGAACTTCATCCAAGGCACGTTCGTCGGTCCAGTATTGTTCTGCATCATAACCAAACAGCTGCAGATATTCAGATACTCTGACAGGTTCTGGTACGAACAAGGAGATCAATTTCACAGCTTTACTCTCGGTA
Source organism: Quercus berberidifolia (assembly GCA_028535905.1). Lineage (NCBI taxonomy): Eukaryota > Viridiplantae > Streptophyta > Magnoliopsida > Fagales > Fagaceae > Quercus > Quercus berberidifolia. The sequence goes on along the minus strand of JAPQVW010000700.1, from coordinate 8,432 downwards.
AGTTTTTTGAATAATTTATGTAATTGTTGTCACTTTTCAAAATGATAGCCAACAATTTGTTTTATTAAAAATAAACATTGTTGGCTATCATTTTGAAAAGTGACAACAATTACATAAATTATTCTTTGCCATCAATATAACATCAATCTAACAAATGTTTAAAAAAATAAAAAATTACAATGCCAGCGATAGAGTGGAAAAATGGTCTGGTTTAAAACAAGTTTCACTGCAGAATCGTTATTCACATTGTAATAGCCGTGGCTGAAAACATTTTCCAGTTGAGCGTGCTGTATTTTAAAAGTTTTATTCATTGAAAAATAAAACGTCCACAGGTCAATTACACGAAATCAGAAAGACTAACATGGCTCGACTCGCTTGCGACAATGCGGACGGCATCCGCTACATTCAGCCACAAGCCTTCCTGAATGTAAAACCGGGGTATGTATCAACATTCAGCATAATTAAATAATGCTTATCGGTTTTCGTACCGCATTCATGACAACTGAATAACGAATGAACATGCATCTACTCGCAGTTGCGTGATGAGGATTACGAATCGAAAAGTACGCAGACCATACTAAAACCTACCAAAACGTAAAATCCTGACTTTACCGTGCTTGTATATTTTGGAAATGTGTAAATTTGTCAAATTAGATCATGGATTATTTAAAAACTTTGAACAGGTAGGTATATCTAGGTAGATTTAGCTGTAGACATAAAAGACCGCTTCACAATACCCGCAAATACAACACAATTGTATAGTCGCAACTAAAAAAATTGACAACAAATTGCCAAATGATGTAGAAGAATAGTACCTACTACCTTTAACTGATTGAAGTTATTAATAAACTTATTTCATTTCATTTCATTATTTTCAAGAACTTAAGAGTCCCTTATTCAACAGAAAGTTATTTAATTTATTTATTGACCATTGTTTTTATTCTGTTAACGCTTATCTTAATTTTAAATTTTGACCTATTTTAACTGTATTGATAAAATTTATTAATATTTGTGTTTAGCTAATTCGATTATTGTATGAAATAATTTAATTTAAATGACTTTCATGTTTATAATTTCTATAACTAGTTAAGTAGTATTAATCACTATAGTATTCACGTGCTTGTACTCAGGCGAGATATGCAGCACGACTGTTAAAACAGTCCAGTACAGTCAGTACATATTACATTGTTGGAATAAATTCCAACAATGTAATATGTACTCGTACTTTGTTTTGTGTGAATAAATATTAGGTACTGAATTACCGGCTCTTGACTCGATTTTAAATCCAGAGCGTCTCGATAAAACATTCCATCTTATTGAGTGGAACAACCCATAAAACTCCATTGCCAGCAATTTGCATTTAAAATAAAACAAATTAAATGAGAGAACAAAGAAGATGTACGGCATTAGAAGCCTAAATTTCTCGACGTACGAAATTTGGAACATAATCAAGTATACGTGGAGAGGCGAAATAAAAGGGACTATTTGAATATTTGGAACGAGGACACCAGAAATGGCTTATGTCGTCAAGAATTCATAGCCTCTATACGTGATGTAGGTATTACGAACGGGAATAGCTAAGTACAGTTTTAGTCACATAGTTTGTTATTATGACAGACATTTTATGGGTATACTAGGGAATAATGTTATCGGGAAACCGCGAAACCCACCTTCGGAACTTGCTTTTTAAGTTTTGGACAAAAGCATTGTGATTGTTTAGGTACCTTCTAGGCTTCTGAAGCCAATACCTATGTACCTAGTAGTGTGAGTTATTGTAAAATAAAAAGTAAAGCTAATATCTGAATAAGCTCAATATTGAAATTTATTCAATGTAGGATTTTAATAAAAAGTATGACACTGAACAAAAATATCCAACCTGCCTAAATATATCCTTATTTATAAAGAAAATTAAAATCGAAGAATGAGAACAAATTATAACATCAGCAGAGTCGCTCAAATGGCGAAAATTCCCTAAACTTGACCGAGGTTATCTATTAGAGCCGTTTGGGGTGGAAACCCTAGGTCCTTGGGGTCCTAGGGCACACGCAATATTGTATATATAATAAAGATCCTACGAAACTTCTCATAGGGTCCACAGGTGATCGGAATGCTGTCTTCTATTTCGGTCAACGAATTAGCATTGCTATTCAACGTGGCAATGCTTCCAGCATTCTGGCTACTCTGCTTTCTGGTGACGGCTAAGAGTTTTAGGAAATGGATATAAGTGTAAATACAAGTTGTAGTTTGTTTTTATTCTTTGATTGTAATTTACATTGAAATTGTATTAGAGGAACAAGAAACGCTCGTTTGGAGTGTTTGTCCTTGAGAGTTTTGATCAATAACAGACATTTGTCTTTCAGTAATTCGCTAGTACCCTGCGTCCATATCTCGGGGGCTGATTTGTCGAAGTGGCAAGACGACAGCTGCCACAAACGGAAGTACACACAGGAGCACCAAGGGACGAATACTCGTACGCCCATGAGTTACATATTTCAAGGCACCGATACTAATTTCTCCACATTCTTCGATGATTTACTATTTTATAAGCCTTCTGATTCTAAACCGTCGGATGAACAAGACCAGATTGAGATGGTATATAATTAGAGATAAGAATAATATATCCAAATTCAGTCAGAATGTGAATAATAAATTTTAAACCTAGAATAGTAAAAGGTAGAATTTTAGGTTGCTGCAACGAACGAAAGATGTATAAATGTTTCTGTTTAATTTGTTTTACTGGGAAATAGAGTCTTATGTAGGTAATGTAAAATTGTATTTACATAGTGAAATAAGTTTTAGCAGCATAAACATAAACATAACACAGTGCCTATATTAGATTTATTAACATAAACATGACAGGCAGATGAATTTAAAAAAAAAACTTAAAATAAAACCGTATTTTAACAAATAGTGTCGTTTTATATGCGTTTTTTTATACCTGTGCCTCCAATAACATGCAAAGTTACTCTACTGCAGTTCTTTTTTATCCAACGAGGGAATTGAAGTAATTTACAGAAGGAAAATTAAAAAGAAACGAGTTTATCTCGAGGACCCCTCGGTGCAATTACAGCCTAAACAGGTTACTTTTCCGGTAGCGTTTTTCTTCAGAGTTTTGGCATTTCACTTGGCTTTGTTTTCTTTTTGGGAAAAAGCAGAATTTATAAAGTTAAATTCTACTGAAAATGTTACCTTTTATCAGTAATCATTTACTATAAGACTGTAACATAAAGTATATTTACTTACTTTATGTTAGTTAAATTTAATTAATAAAGTATATTTTAGTTTGGGGCTAGATGATGCTGTTATCCAGAATTGTTTATTTATTTGCTTTGGGCACTAAACAACGTGAACAAGCTTTTTCTAACGAAAGAATTTTCCTTTCCTCATCTTTACATATCCTCTAAAACTAAGCTTCATATTATCTTACCCAGCTTCCCCTACTCTAGTCAATGGTTCATAGAGATAAGGGTAAATTGACGGCCACATTCTAACCGAATCATGATGATTGAGGTCATGAACTTGGGCCCGGAAGCTACTTACTGAGGAGTGTAACTCATTTGAATGTTTATGACGTTATACTAAATAGAAGCGGGTCTTCCTGATCATCAGAGATCGGAAATAAGATATTGAAAGATTCAAGGATCTGGAATCAACGAGTCTAGGTATTTTGTCTATGGAAAATCCACTTATACAAGAAGCCGCTCAGCCTACCCGTTGCGCGTTGGTTTTAATTATTTTTTATTAATAGTACTCGACAATTCATACAGCATTATCTACGTTACACTAAATAGAAGTGGGTCTTCCTGATCACCAGAGATCAAAATAAGATATTGAAAGATTCAAGGATCTGCTATCAACGAGTCTAGCTACTTCGTCTATGGAAAATCTCACACAGACAAGGACCCATTCAGCCTACCCGTTGCGCGTTGGTCTTGAATTGTATTTTACTGTTTAGTACTGGACAATTCATACAGCATTATGTAGCCCCAAACTAAGGAGAGCCTGTGTTATGTTTACAAGATAACTGATATAGTCATACAATACATAACATAACAACTCCTTGGTTCACCAATTCTTGATGAGTCTTTTCAGTTGTTTGTAGATGAGAAAATTCAAAATTTCATCAAAACTTCGGACAGACTTCTCAAAATTAATAGCCACATGGCGTTTACAATTATTCGATTCTGCCTGTTTGTACCTAAATTTACGTATTCTTTGAGATGTTGTCAACTGTGGAAACACAACGACCTCTTAGAAGGATTAGACAACATAATAAAGAATACTTTATCGTCGGTTTTGAATATTTATTTGGATGACAAGGCATGGTCGCAGGCCTCCCTGCCTGTCAAATTGGGAGGCTTAGGTATACGCAAAATTTCAAGTGTAGCCCTACCAGCGTTCCTGTCTTCCGTCTACAGCACTAGTTCTTTAGTAGAAAAATTTTTAAGGCCATCACATTTGGCCCCATCTGGAATTTCATTCAAAATTTCGTATTTAGACGAAGCTCGATCGGCTTGGCCTAGTGCTTGCCCCAATGCTGCTCCACCAAAATCCCTTTCGTCCCAACGGCAATGGGACGGGCCTTTGTGTGAGTTGACACGGAATTGTTTGTTACAAACGTGCTCCAGCTCTGCAGATCCGTGGCCGTTTCTAAATGGGAGTCAGGACATTGGTTGCAAGCACTTCCTTCATATAACACTGGCACTTTATTGGATCCCGCAACTTTCCGTATAGCAACATGTCTTCGGTTGGGTGCAAGGTGTTGCGCACCTCATCAATGCCAGTGCGGTACTGCTGTCGAACAGCTTGGTCATCACGGATTATCGTGCACTAGGGCTGCCGGTCGGATATCTCGCCATGCCAGCCTTAACGATATCATCCGGCGGGCCTTTGCTACCGCAAACATACCAGCCATTCTCGAACCGAATGGTCTGTTGCGTGACGATGGTAAGAGGCCCGACGGTATGACACTAGTCCCATGGGAGTTGGGGAGACCCATTGTGTGGGACGCTACATGCGTCGACACACTTGCGCCTTCCCATCTTCTGAGGACCTCCGCGAGGGCTGGTGCGGCGGCAGATTCGGCTGAGGATCTCAAGAGGCGCAAATATGCAGGTCTTGACAGAGCCTACACATTTGCTCCCCTTGGAGTCGAGACCCTAGGTCCGTGGGGTACCGAGGCTCTCCGGGTTTTTAAAAGTTTATCTGAGCGTCTGGTCGACGCGACGCGTGACCCGAGAGCTGGTGAGTATTTGGCACAGCGCATCAGCATTGCCATACAACGGGGCAATGCAGCCAGCGTCTTGGGGACGCTTCCGACTGGTATTGATATGAATGAGTTGAGCTACCTGTAGATTGTTTGCAACAATCTGCAGTTGGCTCAGCTGTTTCAATTGTAAATACTAGTTCTAATTTGTTTCTATTATTTGATTGTAATTTTCTTTGTTAATACATAACATGGAAAGGTATTTTTTATTATACAAAGAAAACACCCAGAACACCCGGAACTGCAGATCGTACAAATAAGTCCCGTGGCGGGAATCAAACCCGCAACCTTCTGCGTCGAAAATGGATCTTCGCCCGTTCCGCCACAAAGATCGTCAGGCGTCAGTCAGGACTTTACTGCCTGAGATAAGCTGAAGATGAGTGGTGAAAAGCAGTCTTCAGCGTCTCTTTAAAAGCATTACAAAGATGGGCCTCTGAAATGAAAATTATCAAAAATTCAAAAATTCTTTATTTCCATAAAAACAATAAATATACACTTAGAAAAGCTCAAATTCTTAAAATTTAAATAGACTTAAATATCAAAGTCCTTATCGAAATAAGTAGTTCAGTAAATTTTTAACTAACTTGAAAAAGCAGGAGGTTCTCAATTCGGGGCCTATGTTTTTTTTTTTATGTATGTATGTTAATTCATATCTCTGCCAATACTTATCCGATTTTGATGATTATTTCACTAATGTATAGAGAATGAATCCGAGATGGTCCCATACAATTTTTATTTCCAAAGCATTAGTACGAGTATTTATCCCGGAAAACGTAAAAAATAACTTAATACTGTAAAGGAATCACGACTAGCTACAACAATTTTGGTGATATCTTCGCCAATTCTTAATAGATTTTGATGATTCTTTCATTGTTGAGGTATAAAGGTTGACTGACGTCGTTGAAGTCAGTTTTTAGTTTTTTAAAACAGTAAAATTCTCAGCATTCTTTTCGAAACACAAAACCTTTAGCACAAAATCTACAGAACAGAAACATTTTCGCAACAACCTACAAATCTTTTCATGCCTACCCAAAAATGCCAACACCGACCTAAAACAAAGAATAGGAAAGGAAGCGTAGTTTTCCCTGTTACATTCATTTCTATGCCGTGTATGGAAAACGAAACGTAGAACTCTAAACATGGTTGGAAACTGCATCGAACAAACCCTTCACCAAATTGAGGACAAAGATGCTTCACATTATTGTGATATCATTCAGCTGTCATAGAAATCTCTCGATGCCGCCCTCAAATAGGGAAATAAATTGATGCCGCCACTTGCTAGACGGTAAGTAAGGAATCAGAAGTTTGTGTATGAGTTTTGTATAGTTTACGAAAACTATAAATGTTTACGTTTCCGCCCATACCTACCTTTACATTTTTTCCTCCTTGCAGCAACCATACCAGATACAGAGAGAAACTACTTCTTGTAGTATAGCGGTCATTTAATAGTTTAATACGAACTCGATTATATAGAGTAGTTTGCGAATGATTTTGAGTGAGTGTGTCGCATTTGGCAGTATGACTGCCAACTTTGCCAAGAAATCGGTGATAAACTGTCATGTCCTCGAAAACTTTTCCGTATTGGTTTTTTGTTAACTCATACTAGATGTTCAGTTTTATTTCAAAAGGCAAATCGGCTTAGTATTGAGGAGCATAGAAATGGATGGTAGGTCTGACTAAAACACCGTGTATTCAGGATTTAAAACTGCGTGACGTGAATACATTTGTGATACGGGAAGATTTTTTGTCGCACGATGTTTGACGTGGATTTTACATGTTACGGATTTCAGAACACTACAGATGACTTTTGAAAAATATCTTTTCTGTTGTTGAAAAAGCAAATCTAAATGTGCCAAAATTTACATTTCTTGTATTACCTAAATTTTCAAAGAGGAATAAAACTACTTCAATTACTTCTCTTCTTCCACTAGTGGACAAAAAAAAAAAAAAAAGTCTATCAATATACATATATGTATATTTTTATGTGATCATATTTTTAAGTTTTACATTTGATTTGTCTATCTATGAACTTATTTTGTTAGCCGAAAGAAATAAACGTAATTGATCTCTGATTTCTGCGAAAATAACTACGAGATGAGAAATCAGAAGGAAAAAAAAAGGAATCTATTTAGCTATATTTAAAGTTTAATAAGTAGATATACCCATCGTCATTAATAACCTTTCTCAAGCTTTTCTACGAAATGGAAACAAAGTGCTTAATTCAGATAGGTTTCTTCTACCCTTTGAAGAATTGTTTAAGCGAAGATAAATTGTTTGATCTATATCGATTAACACTAAAGGAGGTTAAGTGAGGGAGCTAAAAATTAGATTGGCCAGTCGTCGTGCTAATTGGCAATTAGGAGAAATGTTTCCGAGGGACAAAATGTAAACGGAACGCGGAAAATGTGGCGAAATGGATTTGTGGGAACTAATGAGAGGATTAACTATTTTAGAAATTAGTTTATTCGCTTGTATTATGATAATCTTTACATTTTTTGATGTTTAGGGTTTATGATGTTGTTGAAAAGAAACTAATGTAATTTGAGAAGCAACGTAATTAATGAAAATACAATTTATGTTACTCGTATTGCTAAAGCCGCAAAATTAAATCTTTTATTATTTAAAACAGAAGATTTAATTTTGAGCCTCACTCTCACAATAATAATTAAGTAAAAAATGCAAAGGTACGACTGAAAAACAAAACGAATCGAACCAAGTGTGATTTGTTTTTCAGTCGATATCCATGTTATAGCCATGTTTGGCACAAAGTTCTTCTAACTCTAGACGAAAAATAGCTTTAACATCTTGTTCGCGTAGAAAGCAATCGCTCCTAACATATTCTGATGCACAGCAACAATAATTAAAGTGGCCGGTACTGACACTGATCGATACCCTCAACTGAGTAACAGTGCCTTACTACGTGGACAGTTAATTTGAACCTTCTGTCTATAGTCAATGACTTCAAACCGCATTCACTCTACGAGAGTTTAATATCCATGCCGTAATTGAAGTAGTCAATAGTTAATACACAAGTAACAAGATCCGTCAAGTGCGAGTATGACTCGCGAGTGGTTTCGAATGTTTGTCAATTATACAAATATTAAAGGTACCAATTAGAGACTTCACTATTTAATGAATTTCTAAAAACAACAGAAATGGTCAATTT
>JAPQVW010000070.1:0-61336 GCA_028535905.1 Quercus berberidifolia | reverse complement strand
GGACCGACGTAAACGACAAAAAAAATCCGAAGAAAAAGAGAGGGGTGCAACACGAGGACTTCCCAGGAGGTCACCCATCCTAGTACTACTCTCGCCCAAACACGCTTAACTGCGGAGTTCTGATGGGATCCGGTGCATTAGTGTTGGTATGATCGCACCCATCAGCATAAGCGCGTTAAATCCTTATAAAGGATCCGAATGCAGCGATGCACTCTAACACCAGGGAGCTGCAGCCCGAGGGCGTTTCGAGATCGCCGCCACCAAATTAGCACCCAAAACGAGATCGGCGGCTCGTATTTTTGGCCTGGGGCAGACTAAGCCTACGAAGCGAGCGTGCTGGACCGACGTAAACGACAAAAAAAATCCGAAGAAAAAGAGAGGGGTGCAACACGAGGACTTCCCAGGAGGTCACCCATCCTAGTACTACTCTCGCCCAAACACGCTTAACTGCGGAGTTCTGATGGGATCCGGTGCATTAGTGTTGGTATGATCGCACCCATCAGCATAAGCGCGTTAAATCCTTATAAAGGATCCGAATGCAGCGATGCACTCTAACACCAGGGAGCTGCAGCCCGAGGGCGTTTCGAGATCGCCGCCACCAAATTAGCACCCAAAACGAGATCGGCGGCTCGTATTTTTGGCCTGGGGCAGACTAAGCCTACGAAGCGAGCGTGCTGGACCGACGTAAACGACAAAAAAAATCCGAAGAAAAAGAGAGGGGTGCAACACGAGGACTTCCCAGGAGGTCACCCATCCTAGTACTACTCTCGCCCAAACACGCTTAACTGCGGAGTTCTGATGGGATCCGGTGCATTAGTGTTGGTATGATCGCACCCATCAGCATAAGCGCGTTAAATCCTTATAAAGGATCCGAATGCAGCGATGCACTCTAACACCAGGGAGCTGCAGCCCGAGGGCGTTTCGAGATCGCCGCCACCAAATTAGCACCCAAAACGAGATCGGCGGCTCGTATTTTTGGCCTGGGGCAGACTAAGCCTACGAAGCGAGCGTGCTGGACCGACGTAAACGACAAAAAAAATCCGAAGAAAAAGAGAGGGGTGCAACACGAGGACTTCCCAGGAGGTCACCCATCCTAGTACTACTCTCGCCCAAACACGCTTAACTGCGGAGTTCTGATGGGATCCGGTGCATTAGTGTTGGTATGATCGCACCCATCAGCATAAGCGCGTTAAATCCTTATAAAGGATCCGAATGCAGCGATGCACTCTAACACCAGGGAGCTGCAGCCCGAGGGCGTTTCGAGATCGCCGCCACCAAATTAGCACCCAAAACGAGATCGGCGGCTCGTATTTTTGGCCTGGGCCAGACTAAGCCTACGAAGCGAGCGTGCTGGACCGACGTAAACGACAAAAAAAATCCGAAGAAAAAGAGAGGGGTGCAACACGAGGACTTCCCAGGAGGTCACCCATCCTAGTACTACTCTCGCCCAAACACGCTTAACTGCGGAGTTCTGATGGGATCCGGTGCATTAGTGTTGGTATGATCGCACCCATCAGCATAAGCGCGTTAAATCCTTATAAAGGATCCGAATGCAGCGATGCACTCTAACACCAGGGAGCTGCAGCCCGAGGGCGTTTCGAGATCGCCGCCACCAAATCAGCACCCAAAACGAGATCGGCGGCTCGTATTTTTGGCCTGGGGCAGACTAAGCCTACGAAGCGAGCGTGCTGGACCGACGTAAACGACAAAAAAAATCCGAAGAAAAAGAGAGGGGTGCAACACGAGGACTTCCCAGGAGGTCACCCATCCTAGTACTACTCTCGCCCAAACACGCTTAACTGCGGAGTTCTGATGGGATCCGGTGCATTAGTGTTGGTATGATCGCACCCATCAGCATAAGCGCGTTAAATCCTTATAAAGGATCCGAATGCAGCGATGCACTCTAACACCAGGGAGCTGCAGCCCGAGGGCGTTTCGAGATCGCCGCCACCAAATTAGCACCCAAAACGAGATCGGCGGCTCGTATTTTTGGCCTGGGGCAGACTAAGCCTACGAAGCGAGCGTGCTGGACCGACGTAAACGACAAAAAAAATCCGAAGAAAAAGAGAGGGGTGCAACACGAGGACTTCCCAGGAGGTCACCCATCCTAGTACTACTCTCGCCCAAACACGCTTAACTGCGGAGTTCTGATGGGATCCGGTGCATTAGTGTTGGTATGATCGCACCCATCAGCATAAGCGCGTTAAATCCTTATAAAGGATCCGAATGCAGCGATGCACTCTAACACCAGGGAGCTGCAGCCCGAGGGCGTTTCGAGATCGCCGCCACCAAATTAGCACCCAAAACGAGATCGGCGGCTCGTATTTTTGGCCTGGGCCAGACTAAGCCTACGAAGCGAGCGTGCTGGACCGACGTAAACGACAAAAAAAATCCGAAGAAAAAGAGAGGGGTGCAACACGAGGACTTCCCAGGAGGTCACCCATCCTAGTACTACTCTCGCCCAAACACGCTTAACTGCGGAGTTCTGATGGGATCCGGTGCATTAGTGTTGGTATGATCGCACCCATCAGCATAAGCGCGTTAAATCCTTATAAAGGATCCGAATGCAGCGATGCACTCTAACACCAGGGAGCTGCAGCCCGAGGGCGTTTCGAGATCGCCGCCACCAAATCAGCACCCAAAACGAGATCGGCGGCTCGTATTTTTGGCCTGGGGCAGACTAAGCCTACGAAGCGAGCGTGCTGGACCGACGTAAACGACAAAAAAAATCCGAAGAAAAAGAGAGGGGTGCAACACGAGGACTTCCCAGGAGGTCACCCATCCTAGTACTACTCTCGCCCAAACACGCTTAACTGCGGAGTTCTGATGGGATCCGGTGCATTAGTGTTGGTATGATCGCACCCATCAGCATAAGCGCGTTAAATCCTTATAAAGGATCCGAATGCAGCGATGCACTCTAACACCAGGGAGCTGCAGCCCGAGGGCGTTTCGAGATCGCCGCCACCAAATTAGCACCCAAAACGAGATCGGCGGCTCGTATTTTTGGCCTGGGCCAGACTAAGCCTACGAAGCGAGCGTGCTGGACCGACGTAAACGACAAAAAAAATCCGAAGAAAAAGAGAGGGGTGCAACACGAGGACTTCCCAGGAGGTCACCCATCCTAGTACTACTCTCGCCCAAACACGCTTAACTGCGGAGTTCTGATGGGATCCGGTGCATTAGTGTTGGTATGATCGCACCCATCAGCATAAGCGCGTTAAATCCTTATAAAGGATCCGAATGCAGCGATGCACTCTAACACCAGGGAGCTGCAGCCCGAGGGCGTTTCGAGATCGCCGCCACCAAATCAGCACCCAAAACGAGATCGGCGGCTCGTATTTTTGGCCTGGGGCAGACTAAGCCTACGAAGCGAGCGTGCTGGACCGACGTAAACGACAAAAAAAATCCGAAGAAAAAGAGAGGGGTGCAACACGAGGACTTCCCAGGAGGTCACCCATCCTAGTACTACTCTCGCCCAAACACGCTTAACTGCGGAGTTCTGATGGGATCCGGTGCATTAGTGTTGGTATGATCGCACCCATCAGCATAAGCGCGTTAAATCCTTATAAAGGATCCGAATGCAGCGATGCACTCTAACACCAGGGAGCTGCAGCCCGAGGGCGTTTCGAGATCGCCGCCACCAAATTAGCACCCAAAACGAGATCGGCGGCTCGTATTTTTGGCCTGGGGCAGACTAAGCCTACGAAGCGAGCGTGCTGGACCGACGTAAACGACAAAAAAAATCCGAAGAAAAAGAGAGGGGTGCAACACGAGGACTTCCCAGGAGGTCACCCATCCTAGTACTACTCTCGCCCAAACACGCTTAACTGCGGAGTTCTGATGGGATCCGGTGCATTAGTGTTGGTATGATCGCACCCATCAGCATAAGCGCGTTAAATCCTTATAAAGGATCCGAATGCAGCGATGCACTCTAACACCAGGGAGCTGCAGCCCGAGGGCGTTTCGAGATCGCCGCCACCAAATTAGCACCCAAAACGAGATCGGCGGCTCGTATTTTTGGCCTGGGGCAGACTAAGCCTACGAAGCGAGCGTGCTGGACCGACGTAAACGACAAAAAAAATCCGAAGAAAAAGAGAGGGGTGCAACACGAGGACTTCCCAGGAGGTCACCCATCCTAGTACTACTCTCGCCCAAACACGCTTAACTGCGGAGTTCTGATGGGATCCGGTGCATTAGTGTTGGTATGATCGCACCCATCAGCATAAGCGCGTTAAATCCTTATAAAGGATCCGAATGCAGCGATGCACTCTAACACCAGGGAGCTGCAGCCCGAGGGCGTTTCGAGATCGCCGCCACCAAATTAGCACCCAAAACGAGATCGGCGGCTCGTATTTTTGGCCTGGGGCAGACTAAGCCTACGAAGCGAGCGTGCTGGACCGACGTAAACGACAAAAAAAATCCGAAGAAAAAGAGAGGGGTGCAACACGAGGACTTCCCAGGAGGTCACCCATCCTAGTACTACTCTCGCCCAAACACGCTTAACTGCGGAGTTCTGATGGGATCCGGTGCATTAGTGTTGGTATGATCGCACCCATCAGCATAAGCGCGTTAAATCCTTATAAAGGATCCGAATGCAGCGATGCACTCTAACACCAGGGAGCTGCAGCCCGAGGGCGTTTCGAGATCGCCGCCACCAAATTAGCACCCAAAACGAGATCGGCGGCTCGTATTTTTGGCCTGGGGCAGACTAAGCCTACGAAGCGAGCGTGCTGGACCGACGTAAACGACAAAAAAAATCCGAAGAAAAAGAGAGGGGTGCAACACGAGGACTTCCCAGGAGGTCACCCATCCTAGTACTACTCTCGCCCAAACACGCTTAACTGCGGAGTTCTGATGGGATCCGGTGCATTAGTGTTGGTATGATCGCACCCATCAGCATAAGCGCGTTAAATCCTTATAAAGGATCCGAATGCAGCGATGCACTCTAACACCAGGGAGCTGCAGCCCGAGGGCGTTTCGAGATCGCCGCCACCAAATTAGCACCCAAAACGAGATCGGCGGCTCGTATTTTTGGCCTGGGCCAGACTAAGCCTACGAAGCGAGCGTGCTGGACCGACGTAAACGACAAAAAAAATCCGAAGAAAAAGAGAGGGGTGCAACACGAGGACTTCCCAGGAGGTCACCCATCCTAGTACTACTCTCGCCCAAACACGCTTAACTGCGGAGTTCTGATGGGATCCGGTGCATTAGTGTTGGTATGATCGCACCCATCAGCATAAGCGCGTTAAATCCTTATAAAGGATCCGAATGCAGCGATGCACTCTAACACCAGGGAGCTGCAGCCCGAGGGCGTTTCGAGATCGCCGCCACCAAATCAGCACCCAAAACGAGATCGGCGGCTCGTATTTTTGGCCTGGGGCAGACTAAGCCTACGAAGCGAGCGTGCTGGACCGACGTAAACGACAAAAAAAATCCGAAGAAAAAGAGAGGGGTGCAACACGAGGACTTCCCAGGAGGTCACCCATCCTAGTACTACTCTCGCCCAAACACGCTTAACTGCGGAGTTCTGATGGGATCCGGTGCATTAGTGTTGGTATGATCGCACCCATCAGCATAAGCGCGTTAAATCCTTATAAAGGATCCGAATGCAGCGATGCACTCTAACACCAGGGAGCTGCAGCCCGAGGGCGTTTCGAGATCGCCGCCACCAAATTAGCACCCAAAACGAGATCGGCGGCTCGTATTTTTGGCCTGGGGCAGACTAAGCCTACGAAGCGAGCGTGCTGGACCGACGTAAACGACAAAAAAAATCCGAAGAAAAAGAGAGGGGTGCAACACGAGGACTTCCCAGGAGGTCACCCATCCTAGTACTACTCTCGCCCAAACACGCTTAACTGCGGAGTTCTGATGGGATCCGGTGCATTAGTGTTGGTATGATCGCACCCATCAGCATAAGCGCGTTAAATCCTTATAAAGGATCCGAATGCAGCGATGCACTCTAACACCAGGGAGCTGCAGCCCGAGGGCGTTTCGAGATCGCCGCCACCAAATTAGCACCCAAAACGAGATCGGCGGCTCGTATTTTTGGCCTGGGCCAGACTAAGCCTACGAAGCGAGCGTGCTGGACCGACGTAAACGACAAAAAAAATCCGAAGAAAAAGAGAGGGGTGCAACACGAGGACTTCCCAGGAGGTCACCCATCCTAGTACTACTCTCGCCCAAACACGCTTAACTGCGGAGTTCTGATGGGATCCGGTGCATTAGTGTTGGTATGATCGCACCCATCAGCATAAGCGCGTTAAATCCTTATAAAGGATCCGAATGCAGCGATGCACTCTAACACCAGGGAGCTGCAGCCCGAGGGCGTTTCGAGATCGCCGCCACCAAATCAGCACCCAAAACGAGATCGGCGGCTCGTATTTTTGGCCTGGGGCAGACTAAGCCTACGAAGCGAGCGTGCTGGACCGACGTAAACGACAAAAAAAATCCGAAGAAAAAGAGAGGGGTGCAACACGAGGACTTCCCAGGAGGTCACCCATCCTAGTACTACTCTCGCCCAAACACGCTTAACTGCGGAGTTCTGATGGGATCCGGTGCATTAGTGTTGGTATGATCGCACCCATCAGCATAAGCGCGTTAAATCCTTATAAAGGATCCGAATGCAGCGATGCACTCTAACACCAGGGAGCTGCAGCCCGAGGGCGTTTCGAGATCGCCGCCACCAAATTAGCACCCAAAACGAGATCGGCGGCTCGTATTTTTGGCCTGGGCCAGACTAAGCCTACGAAGCGAGCGTGCTGGACCGACGTAAACGACAAAAAAAATCCGAAGAAAAAGAGAGGGGTGCAACACGAGGACTTCCCAGGAGGTCACCCATCCTAGTACTACTCTCGCCCAAACACGCTTAACTGCGGAGTTCTGATGGGATCCGGTGCATTAGTGTTGGTATGATCGCACCCATCAGCATAAGCGCGTTAAATCCTTATAAAGGATCCGAATGCAGCGATGCACTCTAACACCAGGGAGCTGCAGCCCGAGGGCGTTTCGAGATCGCCGCCACCAAATCAGCACCCAAAACGAGATCGGCGGCTCGTATTTTTGGCCTGGGGCAGACTAAGCCTACGAAGCGAGCGTGCTGGACCGACGTAAACGACAAAAAAAATCCGAAGAAAAAGAGAGGGGTGCAACACGAGGACTTCCCAGGAGGTCACCCATCCTAGTACTACTCTCGCCCAAACACGCTTAACTGCGGAGTTCTGATGGGATCCGGTGCATTAGTGTTGGTATGATCGCACCCATCAGCATAAGCGCGTTAAATCCTTATAAAGGATCCGAATGCAGCGATGCACTCTAACACCAGGGAGCTGCAGCCCGAGGGCGTTTCGAGATCGCCGCCACCAAATTAGCACCCAAAACGAGATCGGCGGCTCGTATTTTTGGCCTGGGGCAGACTAAGCCTACGAAGCGAGCGTGCTGGACCGACGTAAACGACAAAAAAAATCCGAAGAAAAAGAGAGGGGTGCAACACGAGGACTTCCCAGGAGGTCACCCATCCTAGTACTACTCTCGCCCAAACACGCTTAACTGCGGAGTTCTGATGGGATCCGGTGCATTAGTGTTGGTATGATCGCACCCATCAGCATAAGCGCGTTAAATCCTTATAAAGGATCCGAATGCAGCGATGCACTCTAACACCAGGGAGCTGCAGCCCGAGGGCGTTTCGAGATCGCCGCCACCAAATCAGCACCCAAAACGAGATCGGCGGCTCGTATTTTTGGCCTGGGGCAGACTAAGCCTACGAAGCGAGCGTGCTGGACCGACGTAAACGACAAAAAAAATCCGAAGAAAAAGAGAGGGGTGCAACACGAGGACTTCCCAGGAGGTCACCCATCCTAGTACTACTCTCGCCCAAACACGCTTAACTGCGGAGTTCTGATGGGATCCGGTGCATTAGTGTTGGTATGATCGCACCCATCAGCATAAGCGCGTTAAATCCTTATAAAGGATCCGAATGCAGCGATGCACTCTAACACCAGGGAGCTGCAGCCCGAGGGCGTTTCGAGATCGCCGCCACCAAATTAGCACCCAAAACGAGATCGGCGGCTCGTATTTTTGGCCTGGGGCAGACTAAGCCTACGAAGCGAGCGTGCTGGACCGACGTAAACGACAAAAAAAATCCGAAGAAAAAGAGAGGGGTGCAACACGAGGACTTCCCAGGAGGTCACCCATCCTAGTACTACTCTCGCCCAAACACGCTTAACTGCGGAGTTCTGATGGGATCCGGTGCATTAGTGTTGGTATGATCGCACCCATCAGCATAAGCGCGTTAAATCCTTATAAAGGATCCGAATGCAGCGATGCACTCTAACACCAGGGAGCTGCAGCCCGAGGGCGTTTCGAGATCGCCGCCACCAAATTAGCACCCAAAACGAGATCGGCGGCTCGTATTTTTGGCCTGGGGCAGACTAAGCCTACGAAGCGAGCGTGCTGGACCGACGTAAACGACAAAAAAAATCCGAAGAAAAAGAGAGGGGTGCAACACGAGGACTTCCCAGGAGGTCACCCATCCTAGTACTACTCTCGCCCAAACACGCTTAACTGCGGAGTTCTGATGGGATCCGGTGCATTAGTGTTGGTATGATCGCACCCATCAGCATAAGCGCGTTAAATCCTTATAAAGGATCCGAATGCAGCGATGCACTCTAACACCAGGGAGCTGCAGCCCGAGGGCGTTTCGAGATCGCCGCCACCAAATTAGCACCCAAAACGAGATCGGCGGCTCGTATTTTTGGCCTGGGCCAGACTAAGCCTACGAAGCGAGCGTGCTGGACCGACGTAAACGACAAAAAAAATCCGAAGAAAAAGAGAGGGGTGCAACACGAGGACTTCCCAGGAGGTCACCCATCCTAGTACTACTCTCGCCCAAACACGCTTAACTGCGGAGTTCTGATGGGATCCGGTGCATTAGTGTTGGTATGATCGCACCCATCAGCATAAGCGCGTTAAATCCTTATAAAGGATCCGAATGCAGCGATGCACTCTAACACCAGGGAGCTGCAGCCCGAGGGCGTTTCGAGATCGCCGCCACCAAATCAGCACCCAAAACGAGATCGGCGGCTCGTATTTTTGGCCTGGGGCAGACTAAGCCTACGAAGCGAGCGTGCTGGACCGACGTAAACGACAAAAAAAATCCGAAGAAAAAGAGAGGGGTGCAACACGAGGACTTCCCAGGAGGTCACCCATCCTAGTACTACTCTCGCCCAAACACGCTTAACTGCGGAGTTCTGATGGGATCCGGTGCATTAGTGTTGGTATGATCGCACCCATCAGCATAAGCGCGTTAAATCCTTATAAAGGATCCGAATGCAGCGATGCACTCTAACACCAGGGAGCTGCAGCCCGAGGGCGTTTCGAGATCGCCGCCACCAAATCAGCACCCAAAACGAGATCGGCGGCTCGTATTTTTGGCCTGGGGCAGACTAAGCCTACGAAGCGAGCGTGCTGGACCGACGTAAACGACAAAAAAAATCCGAAGAAAAAGAGAGGGGTGCAACACGAGGACTTCCCAGGAGGTCACCCATCCTAGTACTACTCTCGCCCAAACACGCTTAACTGCGGAGTTCTGATGGGATCCGGTGCATTAGTGTTGGTATGATCGCACCCATCAGCATAAGCGCGTTAAATCCTTATAAAGGATCCGAATGCAGCGATGCACTCTAACACCAGGGAGCTGCAGCCCGAGGGCGTTTCGAGATCGCCGCCACCAAATTAGCACCCAAAACGAGATCGGCGGCTCGTATTTTTGGCCTGGGCCAGACTAAGCCTACGAAGCGAGCGTGCTGGACCGACGTAAACGACAAAAAAAATCCGAAGAAAAAGAGAGGGGTGCAACACGAGGACTTCCCAGGAGGTCACCCATCCTAGTACTACTCTCGCCCAAACACGCTTAACTGCGGAGTTCTGATGGGATCCGGTGCATTAGTGTTGGTATGATCGCACCCATCAGCATAAGCGCGTTAAATCCTTATAAAGGATCCGAATGCAGCGATGCACTCTAACACCAGGGAGCTGCAGCCCGAGGGCGTTTCGAGATCGCCGCCACCAAATCAGCACCCAAAACGAGATCGGCGGCTCGTATTTTTGGCCTGGGGCAGACTAAGCCTACGAAGCGAGCGTGCTGGACCGACGTAAACGACAAAAAAAATCCGAAGAAAAAGAGAGGGGTGCAACACGAGGACTTCCCAGGAGGTCACCCATCCTAGTACTACTCTCGCCCAAACACGCTTAACTGCGGAGTTCTGATGGGATCCGGTGCATTAGTGTTGGTATGATCGCACCCATCAGCATAAGCGCGTTAAATCCTTATAAAGGATCCGAATGCAGCGATGCACTCTAACACCAGGGAGCTGCAGCCCGAGGGCGTTTCGAGATCGCCGCCACCAAATTAGCACCCAAAACGAGATCGGCGGCTCGTATTTTTGGCCTGGGCCAGACTAAGCCTACGAAGCGAGCGTGCTGGACCGACGTAAACGACAAAAAAAATCCGAAGAAAAAGAGAGGGGTGCAACACGAGGACTTCCCAGGAGGTCACCCATCCTAGTACTACTCTCGCCCAAACACGCTTAACTGCGGAGTTCTGATGGGATCCGGTGCATTAGTGTTGGTATGATCGCACCCATCAGCATAAGCGCGTTAAATCCTTATAAAGGATCCGAATGCAGCGATGCACTCTAACACCAGGGAGCTGCAGCCCGAGGGCGTTTCGAGATCGCCGCCACCAAATCAGCACCCAAAACGAGATCGGCGGCTCGTATTTTTGGCCTGGGGCAGACTAAGCCTACGAAGCGAGCGTGCTGGACCGACGTAAACGACAAAAAAAATCCGAAGAAAAAGAGAGGGGTGCAACACGAGGACTTCCCAGGAGGTCACCCATCCTAGTACTACTCTCGCCCAAACACGCTTAACTGCGGAGTTCTGATGGGATCCGGTGCATTAGTGTTGGTATGATCGCACCCATCAGCATAAGCGCGTTAAATCCTTATAAAGGATCCGAATGCAGCGATGCACTCTAACACCAGGGAGCTGCAGCCCGAGGGCGTTTCGAGATCGCCGCCACCAAATTAGCACCCAAAACGAGATCGGCGGCTCGTATTTTTGGCCTGGGGCAGACTAAGCCTACGAAGCGAGCGTGCTGGACCGACGTAAACGACAAAAAAAATCCGAAGAAAAAGAGAGGGGTGCAACACGAGGACTTCCCAGGAGGTCACCCATCCTAGTACTACTCTCGCCCAAACACGCTTAACTGCGGAGTTCTGATGGGATCCGGTGCATTAGTGTTGGTATGATCGCACCCATCAGCATAAGCGCGTTAAATCCTTATAAAGGATCCGAATGCAGCGATGCACTCTAACACCAGGGAGCTGCAGCCCGAGGGCGTTTCGAGATCGCCGCCACCAAATCAGCACCCAAAACGAGATCGGCGGCTCGTATTTTTGGCCTGGGGCAGACTAAGCCTACGAAGCGAGCGTGCTGGACCGACGTAAACGACAAAAAAAATCCGAAGAAAAAGAGAGGGGTGCAACACGACGACTTCCCAGGAGGTCACCCATCCTAGTACTACTCTCGCCCAAACACGCTTAACTGCGGAGTTCTGATGGGATCCGGTGCATTAGTGTTGGTATGATCGCACCCATCAGCATAAGCGCGTTAAATCCTTATAAAGGATCCGAATGCAGCGATGCACTCTAACACCAGGGAGCTGCAGCCCGAGGGCGTTTCGAGATCGCCGCCACCAAATTAGCACCCAAAACGAGATCGGCGGCTCGTATTTTTGGCCTGGGGCAGACTAAGCCTACGAAGCGAGCGTGCTGGACCGACGTAAACGACAAAAAAAATCCGAAGAAAAAGAGAGGGGTGCAACACGAGGACTTCCCAGGAGGTCACCCATCCTAGTACTACTCTCGCCCAAACACGCTTAACTGCGGAGTTCTGATGGGATCCGGTGCATTAGTGTTGGTATGATCGCACCCATCAGCATAAGCGCGTTAAATCCTTATAAAGGATCCGAATGCAGCGATGCACTCTAACACCAGGGAGCTGCAGCCCGAGGGCGTTTCGAGATCGCCGCCACCAAATTAGCACCCAAAACGAGATCGGCGGCTCGTATTTTTGGCCTGGGGCAGACTAAGCCTACGAAGCGAGCGTGCTGGACCGACGTAAACGACAAAAAAAATCCGAAGAAAAAGAGAGGGGTGCAACACGAGGACTTCCCAGGAGGTCACCCATCCTAGTACTACTCTCGCCCAAACACGCTTAACTGCGGAGTTCTGATGGGATCCGGTGCATTAGTGTTGGTATGATCGCACCCATCAGCATAAGCGCGTTAAATCCTTATAAAGGATCCGAATGCAGCGATGCACTCTAACACCAGGGAGCTGCAGCCCGAGGGCGTTTCGAGATCGCCGCCACCAAATTAGCACCCAAAACGAGATCGGCGGCTCGTATTTTTGGCCTGGGCCAGACTAAGCCTACGAAGCGAGCGTGCTGGACCGACGTAAACGACAAAAAAAATCCGAAGAAAAAGAGAGGGGTGCAACACGAGGACTTCCCAGGAGGTCACCCATCCTAGTACTACTCTCGCCCAAACACGCTTAACTGCGGAGTTCTGATGGGATCCGGTGCATTAGTGTTGGTATGATCGCACCCATCATCATAAGCGCGTTAAATCCTTATAAAGGATCCGAATGCAGCGATGCACTCTAACACCAGGGAGCTGCAGCCCGAGGGCGTTTCGAGATCGCCGCCACCAAATCAGCACCCAAAACGAGATCGGCGGCTCGTATTTTTGGCCTGGGGCAGACTAAGCCTACGAAGCGAGCGTGCTGGACCGACGTAAACGACAAAAAAAATCCGAAGAAAAAGAGAGGGGTGCAACACGAGGACTTCCCAGGAGGTCACCCATCCTAGTACTACTCTCGCCCAAACACGCTTAACTGCGGAGTTCTGATGGGATCCGGTGCATTAGTGTTGGTATGATCGCACCCATCAGCATAAGCGCGTTAAATCCTTATAAAGGATCCGAATGCAGCGATGCACTCTAACACCAGGGAGCTGCAGCCCGAGGGCGTTTCGAGATCGCCGCCACCAAATTAGCACCCAAAACGAGATCGGCGGCTCGTATTTTTGGCCTGGGGCAGACTAAGCCTACGAAGCGAGCGTGCTGGACCGACGTAAACGACAAAAAAAATCCGAAGAAAAAGAGAGGGGTGCAACACGAGGACTTCCCAGGAGGTCACCCATCCTAGTACTACTCTCGCCCAAACACGCTTAACTGCGGAGTTCTGATGGGATCCGGTGCATTAGTGTTGGTATGATCGCACCCATCAGCATAAGCGCGTTAAATCCTTATAAAGGATCCGAATGCAGCGATGCACTCTAACACCAGGGAGCTGCAGCCCGAGGGCGTTTCGAGATCGCCGCCACCAAATTAGCACCCAAAACGAGATCGGCGGCTCGTATTTTTGGCCTGGGCCAGACTAAGCCTACGAAGCGAGCGTGCTGGACCGACGTAAACGACAAAAAAAATCCGAAGAAAAAGAGAGGGGTGCAACACGAGGACTTCCCAGGAGGTCACCCATCCTAGTACTACTCTCGCCCAAACACGCTTAACTGCGGAGTTCTGATGGGATCCGGTGCATTAGTGTTGGTATGATCGCACCCATCAGCATAAGCGCGTTAAATCCTTATAAAGGATCCGAATGCAGCGATGCACTCTAACACCAGGGAGCTGCAGCCCGAGGGCGTTTCGAGATCGCCGCCACCAAATCAGCACCCAAAACGAGATCGGCGGCTCGTATTTTTGGCCTGGGGCAGACTAAGCCTACGAAGCGAGCGTGCTGGACCGACGTAAACGACAAAAAAAATCCGAAGAAAAAGAGAGGGGTGCAACACGAGGACTTCCCAGGAGGTCACCCATCCTAGTACTACTCTCGCCCAAACACGCTTAACTGCGGAGTTCTGATGGGATCCGGTGCATTAGTGTTGGTATGATCGCACCCATCAGCATAAGCGCGTTAAATCCTTATAAAGGATCCGAATGCAGCGATGCACTCTAACACCAGGGAGCTGCAGCCCGAGGGCGTTTCGAGATCGCCGCCACCAAATCAGCACCCAAAACGAGATCGGCGGCTCGTATTTTTGGCCTGGGGCAGACTAAGCCTACGAAGCGAGCGTGCTGGACCGACGTAAACGACAAAAAAAATCCGAAGAAAAAGAGAGGGGTGCAACACGAGGACTTCCCAGGAGGTCACCCATCCTAGTACTACTCTCGCCCAAACACGCTTAACTGCGGAGTTCTGATGGGATCCGGTGCATTAGTGTTGGTATGATCGCACCCATCAGCATAAGCGCGTTAAATCCTTATAAAGGATCCGAATGCAGCGATGCACTCTAACACCAGGGAGCTGCAGCCCGAGGGCGTTTCGAGATCGCCGCCACCAAATTAGCACCCAAAACGAGATCGGCGGCTCGTATTTTTGGCCTGGGGCAGACTAAGCCTACGAAGCGAGCGTGCTGGACCGACGTAAACGACAAAAAAAATCCGAAGAAAAAGAGAGGGGTGCAACACGAGGACTTCCCAGGAGGTCACCCATCCTAGTACTACTCTCGCCCAAACACGCTTAACTGCGGAGTTCTGATGGGATCCGGTGCATTAGTGTTGGTATGATCGCACCCATCAGCATAAGCGCGTTAAATCCTTATAAAGGATCCGAATGCAGCGATGCACTCTAACACCAGGGAGCTGCAGCCCGAGGGCGTTTCGAGATCGCCGCCACCAAATTAGCACCCAAAACGAGATCGGCGGCTCGTATTTTTGGCCTGGGCCAGACTAAGCCTACGAAGCGAGCGTGCTGGACCGACGTAAACGACAAAAAAAATCCGAAGAAAAAGAGAGGGGTGCAACACGAGGACTTCCCAGGAGGTCACCCATCCTAGTACTACTCTCGCCCAAACACGCTTAACTGCGGAGTTCTGATGGGATCCGGTGCATTAGTGTTGGTATGATCGCACCCATCAGCATAAGCGCGTTAAATCCTTATAAAGGATCCGAATGCAGCGATGCACTCTAACACCAGGGAGCTGCAGCCCGAGGGCGTTTCGAGATCGCCGCCACCAAATCAGCACCCAAAACGAGATCGGCGGCTCGTATTTTTGGCCTGGGGCAGACTAAGCCTACGAAGCGAGCGTGCTGGACCGACGTAAACGACAAAAAAAATCCGAAGAAAAAGAGAGGGGTGCAACACGAGGACTTCCCAGGAGGTCACCCATCCTAGTACTACTCTCGCCCAAACACGCTTAACTGCGGAGTTCTGATGGGATCCGGTGCATTAGTGTTGGTATGATCGCACCCATCAGCATAAGCGCGTTAAATCCTTATAAAGGATCCGAATGCAGCGATGCACTCTAACACCAGGGAGCTGCAGCCCGAGGGCGTTTCGAGATCGCCGCCACCAAATTAGCACCCAAAACGAGATCGGCGGCTCGTATTTTTGGCCTGGGGCAGACTAAGCCTACGAAGCGAGCGTGCTGGACCGACGTAAACGACAAAAAAAATCCGAAGAAAAAGAGAGGGGTGCAACACGAGGACTTCCCAGGAGGTCACCCATCCTAGTACTACTCTCGCCCAAACACGCTTAACTGCGGAGTTCTGATGGGATCCGGTGCATTAGTGTTGGTATGATCGCACCCATCAGCATAAGCGCGTTAAATCCTTATAAAGGATCCGAATGCAGCGATGCACTCTAACACCAGGGAGCTGCAGCCCGAGGGCGTTTCGAGATCGCCGCCACCAAATTAGCACCCAAAACGAGATCGGCGGCTCGTATTTTTGGCCTGGGGCAGACTAAGCCTACGAAGCGAGCGTGCTGGACCGACGTAAACGACAAAAAAAATCCGAAGAAAAAGAGAGGGGTGCAACACGAGGACTTCCCAGGAGGTCACCCATCCTAGTACTACTCTCGCCCAAACACGCTTAACTGCGGAGTTCTGATGGGATCCGGTGCATTAGTGTTGGTATGATCGCACCCATCAGCATAAGCGCGTTAAATCCTTATAAAGGATCCGAATGCAGCGATGCACTCTAACACCAGGGAGCTGCAGCCCGAGGGCGTTTCGAGATCGCCGCCACCAAATTAGCACCCAAAACGAGATCGGCGGCTCGTATTTTTGGCCTGGGCCAGACTAAGCCTACGAAGCGAGCGTGCTGGACCGACGTAAACGACAAAAAAAATCCGAAGAAAAAGAGAGGGGTGCAACACGAGGACTTCCCAGGAGGTCACCCATCCTAGTACTACTCTCGCCCAAACACGCTTAACTGCGGAGTTCTGATGGGATCCGGTGCATTAGTGTTGGTATGATCGCACCCATCAGCATAAGCGCGTTAAATCCTTATAAAGGATCCGAATGCAGCGATGCACTCTAACACCAGGGAGCTGCAGCCCGAGGGCGTTTCGAGATCGCCGCCACCAAATCAGCACCCAAAACGAGATCGGCGGCTCGTATTTTTGGCCTGGGGCAGACTAAGCCTACGAAGCGAGCGTGCTGGACCGACGTAAACGACAAAAAAAATCCGAAGAAAAAGAGAGGGGTGCAACACGAGGACTTCCCAGGAGGTCACCCATCCTAGTACTACTCTCGCCCAAACACGCTTAACTGCGGAGTTCTGATGGGATCCGGTGCATTAGTGTTGGTATGATCGCACCCATCAGCATAAGCGCGTTAAATCCTTATAAAGGATCCGAATGCAGCGATGCACTCTAACACCAGGGAGCTGCAGCCCGAGGGCGTTTCGAGATCGCCGCCACCAAATTAGCACCCAAAACGAGATCGGCGGCTCGTATTTTTGGCCTGGGGCAGACTAAGCCTACGAAGCGAGCGTGCTGGACCGACGTAAACGACAAAAAAAATCCGAAGAAAAAGAGAGGGGTGCAACACGAGGACTTCCCAGGAGGTCACCCATCCTAGTACTACTCTCGCCCAAACACGCTTAACTGCGGAGTTCTGATGGGATCCGGTGCATTAGTGTTGGTATGATCGCACCCATCAGCATAAGCGCGTTAAATCCTTATAAAGGATCCGAATGCAGCGATGCACTCTAACACCAGGGAGCTGCAGCCCGAGGGCGTTTCGAGATCGCCGCCACCAAATTAGCACCCAAAACGAGATCGGCGGCTCGTATTTTTGGCCTGGGGCAGACTAAGCCTACGAAGCGAGCGTGCTGGACCGACGTAAACGACAAAAAAAATCCGAAGAAAAAGAGAGGGGTGCAACACGAGGACTTCCCAGGAGGTCACCCATCCTAGTACTACTCTCGCCCAAACACGCTTAACTGCGGAGTTCTGATGGGATCCGGTGCATTAGTGTTGGTATGATCGCACCCATCAGCATAAGCGCGTTAAATCCTTATAAAGGATCCGAATGCAGCGATGCACTCTAACACCAGGGAGCTGCAGCCCGAGGGCGTTTCGAGATCGCCGCCACCAAATTAGCACCCAAAACGAGATCGGCGGCTCGTATTTTTGGCCTGGGGCAGACTAAGCCTACGAAGCGAGCGTGCTGGACCGACGTAAACGACAAAAAAAATCCGAAGAAAAAGAGAGGGGTGCAACACGAGGACTTCCCAGGAGGTCACCCATCCTAGTACTACTCTCGCCCAAACACGCTTAACTGCGGAGTTCTGATGGGATCCGGTGCATTAGTGTTGGTATGATCGCACCCATCAGCATAAGCGCGTTAAATCCTTATAAAGGATCCGAATGCAGCGATGCACTCTAACACCAGGGAGCTGCAGCCCGAGGGCGTTTCGAGATCGCCGCCACCAAATCAGCACCCAAAACGAGATCGGCGGCTCGTATTTTTGGCCTGGGGCAGACTAAGCCTACGAAGCGAGCGTGCTGGACCGACGTAAACGACAAAAAAAATCCGAAGAAAAAGAGAGGGGTGCAACACGAGGACTTCCCAGGAGGTCACCCATCCTAGTACTACTCTCGCCCAAACACGCTTAACTGCGGAGTTCTGATGGGATCCGGTGCATTAGTGTTGGTATGATCGCACCCATCAGCATAAGCGCGTTAAATCCTTATAAAGGATCCGAATGCAGCGATGCACTCTAACACCAGGGAGCTGCAGCCCGAGGGCGTTTCGAGATCGCCGCCACCAAATTAGCACCCAAAACGAGATCGGCGGCTCGTATTTTTGGCCTGGGCCAGACTAAGCCTACGAAGCGAGCGTGCTGGACCGACGTAAACGACAAAAAAAATCCGAAGAAAAAGAGAGGGGTGCAACACGAGGACTTCCCAGGAGGTCACCCATCCTAGTACTACTCTCGCCCAAACACGCTTAACTGCGGAGTTCTGATGGGATCCGGTGCATTAGTGTTGGTATGATCGCACCCATCAGCATAAGCGCGTTAAATCCTTATAAAGGATCCGAATGCAGCGATGCACTCTAACACCAGGGAGCTGCAGCCCGAGGGCGTTTCGAGATCGCCGCCACCAAATCAGCACCCAAAACGAGATCGGCGGCTCGTATTTTTGGCCTGGGGCAGACTAAGCCTACGAAGCGAGCGTGCTGGACCGACGTAAACGACAAAAAAAATCCGAAGAAAAAGAGAGGGGTGCAACACGAGGACTTCCCAGGAGGTCACCCATCCTAGTACTACTCTCGCCCAAACACGCTTAACTGCGGAGTTCTGATGGGATCCGGTGCATTAGTGTTGGTATGATCGCACCCATCAGCATAAGCGCGTTAAATCCTTATAAAGGATCCGAATGCAGCGATGCACTCTAACACCAGGGAGCTGCAGCCCGAGGGCGTTTCGAGATCGCCGCCACCAAATTAGCACCCAAAACGAGATCGGCGGCTCGTATTTTTGGCCTGGGGCAGACTAAGCCTACGAAGCGAGCGTGCTGGACCGACGTAAACGACAAAAAAAATCCGAAGAAAAAGAGAGGGGTGCAACACGAGGACTTCCCAGGAGGTCACCCATCCTAGTACTACTCTCGCCCAAACACGCTTAACTGCGGAGTTCTGATGGGATCCGGTGCATTAGTGTTGGTATGATCGCACCCATCAGCATAAGCGCGTTAAATCCTTATAAAGGATCCGAATGCAGCGATGCACTCTAACACCAGGGAGCTGCAGCCCGAGGGCGTTTCGAGATCGCCGCCACCAAATCAGCACCCAAAACGAGATCGGCGGCTCGTATTTTTGGCCTGGGGCAGACTAAGCCTACGAAGCGAGCGTGCTGGACCGACGTAAACGACAAAAAAAATCCGAAGAAAAAGAGAGGGGTGCAACACGAGGACTTCCCAGGAGGTCACCCATCCTAGTACTACTCTCGCCCAAACACGCTTAACTGCGGAGTTCTGATGGGATCCGGTGCATTAGTGTTGGTATGATCGCACCCATCAGCATAAGCGCGATAAATCCTTATAAAGGATCCGAATGCAGCGATGCACTCTAACACCAGGGAGCTGCAGCCCGAGGGCGTTTCGAGATCGCCGCCACCAAATTAGCACCCAAAACGAGATCGGCGGCTCGTATTTTTGGCCTGGGGCAGACTAAGCCTACGAAGCGAGCGTGCTGGACCGACGTAAACGACAAAAAAAATCCGAAGAAAAAGAGAGGGGTGCAACACGAGGACTTCCCAGGAGGTCACCCATCCTAGTACTACTCTCGCCCAAACACGCTTAACTGCGGAGTTCTGATGGGATCCGGTGCATTAGTGTTGGTATGATCGCACCCATCAGCATAAGCGCGTTAAATCCTTATAAAGGATCCGAATGCAGCGATGCACTCTAACACCAGGGAGCTGCAGCCCGAGGGCGTTTCGAGATCGCCGCCACCAAATTAGCACCCAAAACGAGATCGGCGGCTCGTATTTTTGGCCTGGGGCAGACTAAGCCTACGAAGCGAGCGTGCTGGACCGACGTAAACGACAAAAAAAATCCGAAGAAAAAGAGAGGGGTGCAACACGAGGACTTCCCAGGAGGTCACCCATCCTAGTACTACTCTCGCCCAAACACGCTTAACTGCGGAGTTCTGATGGGATCCGGTGCATTAGTGTTGGTATGATCGCACCCATCAGCATAAGCGCGTTAAATCCTTATAAAGGATCCGAATGCAGCGATGCACTCTAACACCAGGGAGCTGCAGCCCGAGGGCGTTTCGAGATCGCCGCCACCAAATTAGCACCCAAAACGAGATCGGCGGCTCGTATTTTTGGCCTGGGCCAGACTAAGCCTACGAAGCGAGCGTGCTGGACCGACGTAAACGACAAAAAAAATCCGAAGAAAAAGAGAGGGGTGCAACACGAGGACTTCCCAGGAGGTCACCCATCCTAGTACTACTCTCGCCCAAACACGCTTAACTGCGGAGTTCTGATGGGATCCGGTGCATTAGTGTTGGTATGATCGCACCCATCAGCATAAGCGCGTTAAATCCTTATAAAGGATCCGAATGCAGCGATGCACTCTAACACCAGGGAGCTGCAGCCCGAGGGCGTTTCGAGATCGCCGCCACCAAATCAGCACCCAAAACGAGATCGGCGGCTCGTATTTTTGGCCTGGGGCAGACTAAGCCTACGAAGCGAGCGTGCTGGACCGACGTAAACGACAAAAAAAATCCGAAGAAAAAGAGAGGGGTGCAACACGAGGACTTCCCAGGAGGTCACCCATCCTAGTACTACTCTCGCCCAAACACGCTTAACTGCGGAGTTCTGATGGGATCCGGTGCATTAGTGTTGGTATGATCGCACCCATCAGCATAAGCGCGTTAAATCCTTATAAAGGATCCGAATGCAGCGATGCACTCTAACACCAGGGAGCTGCAGCCCGAGGGCGTTTCGAGATCGCCGCCACCAAATCAGCACCCAAAACGAGATCGGCGGCTCGTATTTTTGGCCTGGGGCAGACTAAGCCTACGAAGCGAGCGTGCTGGACCGACGTAAACGACAAAAAAAATCCGAAGAAAAAGAGAGGGGTGCAACACGAGGACTTCCCAGGAGGTCACCCATCCTAGTACTACTCTCGCCCAAACACGCTTAACTGCGGAGTTCTGATGGGATCCGGTGCATTAGTGTTGGTATGATCGCACCCATCAGCATAAGCGCGTTAAATCCTTATAAAGGATCCGAATGCAGCGATGCACTCTAACACCAGGGAGCTGCAGCCCGAGGGCGTTTCGAGATCGCCGCCACCAAATTAGCACCCAAAACGAGATCGGCGGCTCGTATTTTTGGCCTGGGCCAGACTAAGCCTACGAAGCGAGCGTGCTGGACCGACGTAAACGACAAAAAAAATCCGAAGAAAAAGAGAGGGGTGCAACACGAGGACTTCCCAGGAGGTCACCCATCCTAGTACTACTCTCGCCCAAACACGCTTAACTGCGGAGTTCTGATGGGATCCGGTGCATTAGTGTTGGTATGATCGCACCCATCAGCATAAGCGCGTTAAATCCTTATAAAGGATCCGAATGCAGCGATGCACTCTAACACCAGGGAGCTGCAGCCCGAGGGCGTTTCGAGATCGCCGCCACCAAATCAGCACCCAAAACGAGATCGGCGGCTCGTATTTTTGGCCTGGGGCAGACTAAGCCTACGAAGCGAGCGTGCTGGACCGACGTAAACGACAAAAAAAATCCGAAGAAAAAGAGAGGGGTGCAACACGAGGACTTCCCAGGAGGTCACCCATCCTAGTACTACTCTCGCCCAAACACGCTTAACTGCGGAGTTCTGATGGGATCCGGTGCATTAGTGTTGGTATGATCGCACCCATCAGCATAAGCGCGTTAAATCCTTATAAAGGATCCGAATGCAGCGATGCACTCTAACACCAGGGAGCTGCAGCCCGAGGGCGTTTCGAGATCGCCGCCACCAAATCAGCACCCAAAACGAGATCGGCGGCTCGTATTTTTGGCCTGGGGCAGACTAAGCCTACGAAGCGAGCGTGCTGGACCGACGTAAACGACAAAAAAAATCCGAAGAAAAAGAGAGGGGTGCAACACGAGGACTTCCCAGGAGGTCACCCATCCTAGTACTACTCTCGCCCAAACACGCTTAACTGCGGAGTTCTGATGGGATCCGGTGCATTAGTGTTGGTATGATCGCACCCATCAGCATAAGCGCGTTAAATCCTTATAAAGGATCCGAATGCAGCGATGCACTCTAACACCAGGGAGCTGCAGCCCGAGGGCGTTTCGAGATCGCCGCCACCAAATTAGCACCCAAAACGAGATCGGCGGCTCGTATTTTTGGCCTGGGCCAGACTAAGCCTACGAAGCGAGCGTGCTGGACCGACGTAAACGACAAAAAAAATCCGAAGAAAAAGAGAGGGGTGCAACACGAGGACTTCCCAGGAGGTCACCCATCCTAGTACTACTCTCGCCCAAACACGCTTAACTGCGGAGTTCTGATGGGATCCGGTGCATTAGTGTTGGTATGATCGCACCCATCAGCATAAGCGCGTTAAATCCTTATAAAGGATCCGAATGCAGCGATGCACTCTAACACCAGGGAGCTGCAGCCCGAGGGCGTTTCGAGATCGCCGCCACCAAATCAGCACCCAAAACGAGATCGGCGGCTCGTATTTTTGGCCTGGGGCAGACTAAGCCTACGAAGCGAGCGTGCTGGACCGACGTAAACGACAAAAAAAATCCGAAGAAAAAGAGAGGGGTGCAACACGAGGACTTCCCAGGAGGTCACCCATCCTAGTACTACTCTCGCCCAAACACGCTTAACTGCGGAGTTCTGATGGGATCCGGTGCATTAGTGTTGGTATGATCGCACCCATCAGCATAAGCGCGTTAAATCCTTATAAAGGATCCGAATGCAGCGATGCACTCTAACACCAGGGAGCTGCAGCCCGAGGGCGTTTCGAGATCGCCGCCACCAAATTAGCACCCAAAACGAGATCGGCGGCTCGTATTTTTGGCCTGGGGCAGACTAAGCCTACGAAGCGAGCGTGCTGGACCGACGTAAACGACAAAAAAAATCCGAAGAAAAAGAGAGGGGTGCAACACGAGGACTTCCCAGGAGGTCACCCATCCTAGTACTACTCTCGCCCAAACACGCTTAACTGCGGAGTTCTGATGGGATCCGGTGCATTAGTGTTGGTATGATCGCACCCATCAGCATAAGCGCGTTAAATCCTTATAAAGGATCCGAATGCAGCGATGCACTCTAACACCAGGGAGCTGCAGCCCGAGGGCGTTTCGAGATCGCCGCCACCAAATTAGCACCCAAAACGAGATCGGCGGCTCGTATTTTTGGCCTGGGGCAGACTAAGCCTACGAAGCGAGCGTGCTGGACCGACGTAAACGACAAAAAAAATCCGAAGAAAAAGAGAGGGGTGCAACACGAGGACTTCCCAGGAGGTCACCCATCCTAGTACTACTCTCGCCCAAACACGCTTAACTGCGGAGTTCTGATGGGATCCGGTGCATTAGTGTTGGTATGATCGCACCCATCAGCATAAGCGCGTTAAATCCTTATAAAGGATCCGAATGCAGCGATGCACTCTAACACCAGGGAGCTGCAGCCCGAGGGCGTT
This sequence comes from Quercus berberidifolia, assembly GCA_028535905.1. Lineage (NCBI taxonomy): Eukaryota > Viridiplantae > Streptophyta > Magnoliopsida > Fagales > Fagaceae > Quercus > Quercus berberidifolia. The sequence goes on along the minus strand of JAPQVW010000070.1, from coordinate 37,769 downwards.
TCGAGATCGCCGCCACCAAATTAGCACCCAAAACGAGATCGGCGGCTCGTATTTTTGGCCTGGGCCAGACTAAGCCTACGAAGCGAGCGTGCTGGACCGACGTAAACGACAAAAAAAATCCGAAGAAAAAGAGAGGGGTGCAACACGAGGACTTCCCAGGAGGTCACCCATCCTAGTACTACTCTCGCCCAAACACGCTTAACTGCGGAGTTCTGATGGGATCCGGTGCATTAGTGTTGGTATGATCGCACCCATCAGCATAAGCGCGTTAAATCCTTATAAAGGATCCGAATGCAGCGATGCACTCTAACACCAGGGAGCTGCAGCCCGAGGGCGTTTCGAGATCGCCGCCACCAAATCAGCACCCAAAACGAGATCGGCGGCTCGTATTTTTGGCCTGGGGCAGACTAAGCCTACGAAGCGAGCGTGCTGGACCGACGTAAACGACAAAAAAAATCCGAAGAAAAAGAGAGGGGTGCAACACGAGGACTTCCCAGGAGGTCACCCATCCTAGTACTACTCTCGCCCAAACACGCTTAACTGCGGAGTTCTGATGGGATCCGGTGCATTAGTGTTGGTATGATCGCACCCATCAGCATAAGCGCGTTAAATCCTTATAAAGGATCCGAATGCAGCGATGCACTCTAACACCAGGGAGCTGCAGCCCGAGGGCGTTTCGAGATCGCCGCCACCAAATCAGCACCCAAAACGAGATCGGCGGCTCGTATTTTTGGCCTGGGCCAGACTAAGCCTACGAAGCGAGCGTGCTGGACCGACGTAAACGACAAAAAAAATCCGAAGAAAAAGAGAGGGGTGCAACACGAGGACTTCCCAGGAGGTCACCCATCCTAGTACTACTCTCGCCCAAACACGCTTAACTGCGGAGTTCTGATGGGATCCGGTGCATTAGTGTTGGTATGATCGCACCCATCAGCATAAGCGCGTTAAATCCTTATAAAGGATCCGAATGCAGCGATGCACTCTAACACCAGGGAGCTGCAGCCCGAGGGCGTTTCGAGATCGCCGCCACCAAATCAGCACCCAAAACGAGATCGGCGGCTCGTATTTTTGGCCTGGGGCAGACTAAGCCTACGAAGCGAGCGTGCTGGACCGACGTAAACGACAAAAAAAATCCGAAGAAAAAGAGAGGGGTGCAACACGAGGACTTCCCAGGAGGTCACCCATCCTAGTACTACTCTCGCCCAAACACGCTTAACTGCGGAGTTCTGATGGGATCCGGTGCATTAGTGTTGGTATGATCGCACCCATCAGCATAAGCGCGTTAAATCCTTATAAAGGATCCGAATGCAGCGATGCACTCTAACACCAGGGAGCTGCAGCCCGAGGGCGTTTCGAGATCGCCGCCACCAAATTAGCACCCAAAACGAGATCGGCGGCTCGTATTTTTGGCCTGGGCCAGACTAAGCCTACGAAGCGAGCGTGCTGGACCGACGTAAACGACAAAAAAAATCCGAAGAAAAAGAGAGGGGTGCAACACGAGGACTTCCCAGGAGGTCACCCATCCTAGTACTACTCTCGCCCAAACACGCTTAACTGCGGAGTTCTGATGGGATCCGGTGCATTAGTGTTGGTATGATCGCACCCATCAGCATAAGCGCGTTAAATCCTTATAAAGGATCCGAATGCAGCGATGCACTCTAACACCAGGGAGCTGCAGCCCGAGGGCGTTTCGAGATCGCCGCCACCAAATCAGCACCCAAAACGAGATCGGCGGCTCGTATTTTTGGCCTGGGGCAGACTAAGCCTACGAAGCGAGCGTGCTGGACCGACGTAAACGACAAAAAAAATCCGAAGAAAAAGAGAGGGGTGCAACACGAGGACTTCCCAGGAGGTCACCCATCCTAGTACTACTCTCGCCCAAACACGCTTAACTGCGGAGTTCTGATGGGATCCGGTGCATTAGTGTTGGTATGATCGCACCCATCAGCATAAGCGCGTTAAATCCTTATAAAGGATCCGAATGCAGCGATGCACTCTAACACCAGGGAGCTGCAGCCCGAGGGCGTTTCGAGATCGCCGCCACCAAATCAGCACCCAAAACGAGATCGGCGGCTCGTATTTTTGGCCTGGGGCAGACTAAGCCTACGAAGCGAGCGTGCTGGACCGACGTAAACGACAAAAAAAATCCGAAGAAAAAGAGAGGGGTGCAACACGAGGACTTCCCAGGAGGTCACCCATCCTAGTACTACTCTCGCCCAAACACGCTTAACTGCGGAGTTCTGATGGGATCCGGTGCATTAGTGTTGGTATGATCGCACCCATCAGCATAAGCGCGTTAAATCCTTATAAAGGATCCGAATGCAGCGATGCACTCTAACACCAGGGAGCTGCAGCCCGAGGGCGTTTCGAGATCGCCGCCACCAAATTAGCACCCAAAACGAGATCGGCGGCTCGTATTTTTGGCCTGGGCCAGACTAAGCCTACGAAGCGAGCGTGCTGGACCGACGTAAACGACAAAAAAAATCCGAAGAAAAAGAGAGGGGTGCAACACGAGGACTTCCCAGGAGGTCACCCATCCTAGTACTACTCTCGCCCAAACACGCTTAACTGCGGAGTTCTGATGGGATCCGGTGCATTAGTGTTGGTATGATCGCACCCATCAGCATAAGCGCGTTAAATCCTTATAAAGGATCCGAATGCAGCGATGCACTCTAACACCAGGGAGCTGCAGCCCGAGGGCGTTTCGAGATCGCCGCCACCAAATCAGCACCCAAAACGAGATCGGCGGCTCGTATTTTTGGCCTGGGGCAGACTAAGCCTACGAAGCGAGCGTGCTGGACCGACGTAAACGACAAAAAAAATCCGAAGAAAAAGAGAGGGGTGCAACACGAGGACTTCCCAGGAGGTCACCCATCCTAGTACTACTCTCGCCCAAACACGCTTAACTGCGGAGTTCTGATGGGATCCGGTGCATTAGTGTTGGTATGATCGCACCCATCAGCATAAGCGCGTTAAATCCTTATAAAGGATCCGAATGCAGCGATGCACTCTAACACCAGGGAGCTGCAGCCCGAGGGCGTTTCGAGATCGCCGCCACCAAATTAGCACCCAAAACGAGATCGGCGGCTCGTATTTTTGGCCTGGGCCAGACTAAGCCTACGAAGCGAGCGTGCTGGACCGACGTAAACGACAAAAAAAATCCGAAGAAAAAGAGAGGGGTGCAACACGAGGACTTCCCAGGAGGTCACCCATCCTAGTACTACTCTCGCCCAAACACGCTTAACTGCGGAGTTCTGATGGGATCCGGTGCATTAGTGTTGGTATGATCGCACCCATCAGCATAAGCGCGTTAAATCCTTATAAAGGATCCGAATGCAGCGATGCACTCTAACACCAGGGAGCTGCAGCCCGAGGGCGTTTCGAGATCGCCGCCACCAAATCAGCACCCAAAACGAGATCGGCGGCTCGTATTTTTGGCCTGGGGCAGACTAAGCCTACGAAGCGAGCGTGCTGGACCGACGTAAACGACAAAAAAAATCCGAAGAAAAAGAGAGGGGTGCAACACGAGGACTTCCCAGGAGGTCACCCATCCTAGTACTACTCTCGCCCAAACACGCTTAACTGCGGAGTTCTGATGGGATCCGGTGCATTAGTGTTGGTATGATCGCACCCATCAGCATAAGCGCGTTAAATCCTTATAAAGGATCCGAATGCAGCGATGCACTCTAACACCAGGGAGCTGCAGCCCGAGGGCGTTTCGAGATCGCCGCCACCAAATTAGCACCCAAAACGAGATCGGCGGCTCGTATTTTTGGCCTGGGGCAGACTAAGCCTACGAAGCGAGCGTGCTGGACCGACGTAAACGACAAAAAAAATCCGAAGAAAAAGAGAGGGGTGCAACACGAGGACTTCCCAGGAGGTCACCCATCCTAGTACTACTCTCGCCCAAACACGCTTAACTGCGGAGTTCTGATGGGATCCGGTGCATTAGTGTTGGTATGATCGCACCCATCAGCATAAGCGCGTTAAATCCTTATAAAGGATCCGAATGCAGCGATGCACTCTAACACCAGGGAGCTGCAGCCCGAGGGCGTTTCGAGATCGCCGCCACCAAATCAGCACCCAAAACGAGATCGGCGGCTCGTATTTTTGGCCTGGGGCAGACTAAGCCTACGAAGCGAGCGTGCTGGACCGACGTAAACGACAAAAAAAATCCGAAGAAAAAGAGAGGGGTGCAACACGAGGACTTCCCAGGAGGTCACCCATCCTAGTACTACTCTCGCCCAAACACGCTTAACTGCGGAGTTCTGATGGGATCCGGTGCATTAGTGTTGGTATGATCGCACCCATCAGCATAAGCGCGTTAAATCCTTATAAAGGATCCGAATGCAGCGATGCACTCTAACACCAGGGAGCTGCAGCCCGAGGGCGTTTCGAGATCGCCGCCACCAAATTAGCACCCAAAACGAGATCGGCGGCTCGTATTTTTGGCCTGGGGCAGACTAAGCCTACGAAGCGAGCGTGCTGGACCGACGTAAACGACAAAAAAAATCCGAAGAAAAAGAGAGGGGTGCAACACGAGGACTTCCCAGGAGGTCACCCATCCTAGTACTACTCTCGCCCAAACACGCTTAACTGCGGAGTTCTGATGGGATCCGGTGCATTAGTGTTGGTATGATCGCACCCATCAGCATAAGCGCGTTAAATCCTTATAAAGGATCCGAATGCAGCGATGCACTCTAACACCAGGGAGCTGCAGCCCGAGGGCGTTTCGAGATCGCCGCCACCAAATTAGCACCCAAAACGAGATCGGCGGCTCGTATTTTTGGCCTGGGGCAGACTAAGCCTACGAAGCGAGCGTGCTGGACCGACGTAAACGACAAAAAAAATCCGAAGAAAAAGAGAGGGGTGCAACACGAGGACTTCCCAGGAGGTCACCCATCCTAGTACTACTCTCGCCCAAACACGCTTAACTGCGGAGTTCTGATGGGATCCGGTGCATTAGTGTTGGTATGATCGCACCCATCAGCATAAGCGCGTTAAATCCTTATAAAGGATCCGAATGCAGCGATGCACTCTAACACCAGGGAGCTGCAGCCCGAGGGCGTTTCGAGATCGCCGCCACCAAATTAGCACCCAAAACGAGATCGGCGGCTCGTATTTTTGGCCTGGGCCAGACTAAGCCTACGAAGCGAGCGTGCTGGACCGACGTAAACGACAAAAAAAATCCGAAGAAAAAGAGAGGGGTGCAACACGAGGACTTCCCAGGAGGTCACCCATCCTAGTACTACTCTCGCCCAAACACGCTTAACTGCGGAGTTCTGATGGGATCCGGTGCATTAGTGTTGGTATGATCGCACCCATCAGCATAAGCGCGTTAAATCCTTATAAAGGATCCGAATGCAGCGATGCACTCTAACACCAGGGAGCTGCAGCCCGAGGGCGTTTCGAGATCGCCGCCACCAAATCAGCACCCAAAACGAGATCGGCGGCTCGTATTTTTGGCCTGGGGCAGACTAAGCCTACGAAGCGAGCGTGCTGGACCGACGTAAACGACAAAAAAAATCCGAAGAAAAAGAGAGGGGTGCAACACGAGGACTTCCCAGGAGGTCACCCATCCTAGTACTACTCTCGCCCAAACACGCTTAACTGCGGAGTTCTGATGGGATCCGGTGCATTAGTGTTGGTATGATCGCACCCATCAGCATAAGCGCGTTAAATCCTTATAAAGGATCCGAATGCAGCGATGCACTCTAACACCAGGGAGCTGCAGCCCGAGGGCGTTTCGAGATCGCCGCCACCAAATTAGCACCCAAAACGAGATCGGCGGCTCGTATTTTTGGCCTGGGGCAGACTAAGCCTACGAAGCGAGCGTGCTGGACCGACGTAAACGACAAAAAAAATCCGAAGAAAAAGAGAGGGGTGCAACACGAGGACTTCCCAGGAGGTCACCCATCCTAGTACTACTCTCGCCCAAACACGCTTAACTGCGGAGTTCTGATGGGATCCGGTGCATTAGTGTTGGTATGATCGCACCCATCAGCATAAGCGCGTTAAATCCTTATAAAGGATCCGAATGCAGCGATGCACTCTAACACCAGGGAGCTGCAGCCCGAGGGCGTTTCGAGATCGCCGCCACCAAATTAGCACCCAAAACGAGATCGGCGGCTCGTATTTTTGGCCTGGGCCAGACTAAGCCTACGAAGCGAGCGTGCTGGACCGACGTAAACGACAAAAAAAATCCGAAGAAAAAGAGAGGGGTGCAACACGAGGACTTCCCAGGAGGTCACCCATCCTAGTACTACTCTCGCCCAAACACGCTTAACTGCGGAGTTCTGATGGGATCCGGTGCATTAGTGTTGGTATGATCGCACCCATCAGCATAAGCGCGTTAAATCCTTATAAAGGATCCGAATGCAGCGATGCACTCTAACACCAGGGAGCTGCAGCCCGAGGGCGTTTCGAGATCGCCGCCACCAAATCAGCACCCAAAACGAGATCGGCGGCTCGTATTTTTGGCCTGGGGCAGACTAAGCCTACGAAGCGAGCGTGCTGGACCGACGTAAACGACAAAAAAAATCCGAAGAAAAAGAGAGGGGTGCAACACGAGGACTTCCCAGGAGGTCACCCATCCTAGTACTACTCTCGCCCAAACACGCTTAACTGCGGAGTTCTGATGGGATCCGGTGCATTAGTGTTGGTATGATCGCACCCATCAGCATAAGCGCGTTAAATCCTTATAAAGGATCCGAATGCAGCGATGCACTCTAACACCAGGGAGCTGCAGCCCGAGGGCGTTTCGAGATCGCCGCCACCAAATTAGCACCCAAAACGAGATCGGCGGCTCGTATTTTTGGCCTGGGGCAGACTAAGCCTACGAAGCGAGCGTGCTGGACCGACGTAAACGACAAAAAAAATCCGAAGAAAAAGAGAGGGGTGCAACACGAGGACTTCCCAGGAGGTCACCCATCCTAGTACTACTCTCGCCCAAACACGCTTAACTGCGGAGTTCTGATGGGATCCGGTGCATTAGTGTTGGTATGATCGCACCCATCAGCATAAGCGCGTTAAATCCTTATAAAGGATCCGAATGCAGCGATGCACTCTAACACCAGGGAGCTGCAGCCCGAGGGCGTTTCGAGATCGCCGCCACCAAATTAGCACCCAAAACGAGATCGGCGGCTCGTATTTTTGGCCTGGGGCAGACTAAGCCTACGAAGCGAGCGTGCTGGACCGACGTAAACGACAAAAAAAATCCGAAGAAAAAGAGAGGGGTGCAACACGAGGACTTCCCAGGAGGTCACCCATCCTAGTACTACTCTCGCCCAAACACGCTTAACTGCGGAGTTCTGATGGGATCCGGTGCATTAGTGTTGGTATGATCGCACCCATCAGCATAAGCGCGTTAAATCCTTATAAAGGATCCGAATGCAGCGATGCACTCTAACACCAGGGAGCTGCAGCCCGAGGGCGTTTCGAGATCGCCGCCACCAAATTAGCACCCAAAACGAGATCGGCGGCTCGTATTTTTGGCCTGGGGCAGACTAAGCCTACGAAGCGAGCGTGCTGGACCGACGTAAACGACAAAAAAAATCCGAAGAAAAAGAGAGGGGTGCAACACGAGGACTTCCCAGGAGGTCACCCATCCTAGTACTACTCTCGCCCAAACACGCTTAACTGCGGAGTTCTGATGGGATCCGGTGCATTAGTGTTGGTATGATCGCACCCATCAGCATAAGCGCGTTAAATCCTTATAAAGGATCCGAATGCAGCGATGCACTCTAACACCAGGGAGCTGCAGCCCGAGGGCGTTTCGAGATCGCCGCCACCAAATTAGCACCCAAAACGAGATCGGCGGCTCGTATTTTTGGCCTGGGCCAGACTAAGCCTACGAAGCGAGCGTGCTGGACCGACGTAAACGACAAAAAAAATCCGAAGAAAAAGAGAGGGGTGCAACACGAGGACTTCCCAGGAGGTCACCCATCCTAGTACTACTCTCGCCCAAACACGCTTAACTGCGGAGTTCTGATGGGATCCGGTGCATTAGTGTTGGTATGATCGCACCCATCAGCATAAGCGCGTTAAATCCTTATAAAGGATCCGAATGCAGCGATGCACTCTAACACCAGGGAGCTGCAGCCCGAGGGCGTTTCGAGATCGCCGCCACCAAATCAGCACCCAAAACGAGATCGGCGGCTCGTATTTTTGGCCTGGGGCAGACTAAGCCTACGAAGCGAGCGTGCTGGACCGACGTAAACGACAAAAAAAATCCGAAGAAAAAGAGAGGGGTGCAACACGAGGACTTCCCAGGAGGTCACCCATCCTAGTACTACTCTCGCCCAAACACGCTTAACTGCGGAGTTCTGATGGGATCCGGTGCATTAGTGTTGGTATGATCGCACCCATCAGCATAAGCGCGTTAAATCCTTATAAAGGATCCGAATGCAGCGATGCACTCTAACACCAGGGAGCTGCAGCCCGAGGGCGTTTCGAGATCGCCGCCACCAAATTAGCACCCAAAACGAGATCGGCGGCTCGTATTTTTGGCCTGGGGCAGACTAAGCCTACGAAGCGAGCGTGCTGGACCGACGTAAACGACAAAAAAAATCCGAAGAAAAAGAGAGGGGTGCAACACGAGGACTTCCCAGGAGGTCACCCATCCTAGTACTACTCTCGCCCAAACACGCTTAACTGCGGAGTTCTGATGGGATCCGGTGCATTAGTGTTGGTATGATCGCACCCATCAGCATAAGCGCGTTAAATCCTTATAAAGGATCCGAATGCAGCGATGCACTCTAACACCAGGGAGCTGCAGCCCGAGGGCGTTTCGAGATCGCCGCCACCAAATTAGCACCCAAAACGAGATCGGCGGCTCGTATTTTTGGCCTGGGGCAGACTAAGCCTACGAAGCGAGCGTGCTGGACCGACGTAAACGACAAAAAAAATCCGAAGAAAAAGAGAGGGGTGCAACACGAGGACTTCCCAGGAGGTCACCCATCCTAGTACTACTCTCGCCCAAACACGCTTAACTGCGGAGTTCTGATGGGATCCGGTGCATTGGTGTTGGTATGATCGCACCCATCAGCATAAGCGCGTTAAATCCTTATAAAGGATCCGAATGCAGCGATGCACTCTAACACCAGGGAGCTGCAGCCCGAGGGCGTTTCGAGATCGCCGCCACCAAATTAGCACCCAAAACGAGATCGGCGGCTCGTATTTTTGGCCTGGGCCAGACTAAGCCTACGAAGCGAGCGTGCTGGACCGACGTAAACGACAAAAAAAATCCGAAGAAAAAGAGAGGGGTGCAACACGAGGACTTCCCAGGAGGTCACCCATCCTAGTACTACTCTCGCCCAAACACGCTTAACTGCGGAGTTCTGATGGGATCCGGTGCATTAGTGTTGGTATGATCGCACCCATCAGCATAAGCGCGTTAAATCCTTATAAAGGATCCGAATGCAGCGATGCACTCTAACACCAGGGAGCTGCAGCCCGAGGGCGTTTCGAGATCGCCGCCACCAAATCAGCACCCAAAACGAGATCGGCGGCTCGTATTTTTGGCCTGGGGCAGACTAAGCCTACGAAGCGAGCGTGCTGGACCGACGTAAACGACAAAAAAAATCCGAAGAAAAAGAGAGGGGTGCAACACGAGGACTTCCCAGGAGGTCACCCATCCTAGTACTACTCTCGCCCAAACACGCTTAACTGCGGAGTTCTGATGGGATCCGGTGCATTAGTGTTGGTATGATCGCACCCATCAGCATAAGCGCGTTAAATCCTTATAAAGGATCCGAATGCAGCGATGCACTCTAACACCAGGGAGCTGCAGCCCGAGGGCGTTTCGAGATCGCCGCCACCAAATTAGCACCCAAAACGAGATCGGCGGCTCGTATTTTTGGCCTGGGGCAGACTAAGCCTACGAAGCGAGCGTGCTGGACCGACGTAAACGACAAAAAAAATCCGAAGAAAAAGAGAGGGGTGCAACACGAGGACTTCCCAGGAGGTCACCCATCCTAGTACTACTCTCGCCCAAACACGCTTAACTGCGGAGTTCTGATGGGATCCGGTGCATTAGTGTTGGTATGATCGCACCCATCAGCATAAGCGCGTTAAATCCTTATAAAGGATCCGAATGCAGCGATGCACTCTAACACCAGGGAGCTGCAGCCCGAGGGCGTTTCGAGATCGCCGCCACCAAATTAGCACCCAAAACGAGATCGGCGGCTCGTATTTTTGGCCTGGGCCAGACTAAGCCTACGAAGCGAGCGTGCTGGACCGACGTAAACGACAAAAAAAATCCGAAGAAAAAGAGAGGGGTGCAACACGAGGACTTCCCAGGAGGTCACCCATCCTAGTACTACTCTCGCCCAAACACGCTTAACTGCGGAGTTCTGATGGGATCCGGTGCATTAGTGTTGGTATGATCGCACCCATCAGCATAAGCGCGTTAAATCCTTATAAAGGATCCGAATGCAGCGATGCACTCTAACACCAGGGAGCTGCAGCCCGAGGGCGTTTCGAGATCGCCGCCACCAAATCAGCACCCAAAACGAGATCGGCGGCTCGTATTTTTGGCCTGGGGCAGACTAAGCCTACGAAGCGAGCGTGCTGGACCGACGTAAACGACAAAAAAAATCCGAAGAAAAAGAGAGGGGTGCAACACGAGGACTTCCCAGGAGGTCACCCATCCTAGTACTACTCTCGCCCAAACACGCTTAACTGCGGAGTTCTGATGGGATCCGGTGCATTAGTGTTGGTATGATCGCACCCATCAGCATAAGCGCGTTAAATCCTTATAAAGGATCCGAATGCAGCGATGCACTCTAACACCAGGGAGCTGCAGCCCGAGGGCGTTTCGAGATCGCCGCCACCAAATTAGCACCCAAAACGAGATCGGCGGCTCGTATTTTTGGCCTGGGGCAGACTAAGCCTACGAAGCGAGCGTGCTGGACCGACGTAAACGACAAAAAAAATCCGAAGAAAAAGAGAGGGGTGCAACACGAGGACTTCCCAGGAGGTCACCCATCCTAGTACTACTCTCGCCCAAACACGCTTAACTGCGGAGTTCTGATGGGATCCGGTGCATTAGTGTTGGTATGATCGCACCCATCAGCATAAGCGCGTTAAATCCTTATAAAGGATCCGAATGCAGCGATGCACTCTAACACCAGGGAGCTGCAGCCCGAGGGCGTTTCGAGATCGCCGCCACCAAATTAGCACCCAAAACGAGATCGGCGGCTCGTATTTTTGGCCTGGGGCAGACTAAGCCTACGAAGCGAGCGTGCTGGACCGACGTAAACGACAAAAAAAATCCGAAGAAAAAGAGAGGGGTGCAACACGAGGACTTCCCAGGAGGTCACCCATCCTAGTACTACTCTCGCCCAAACACGCTTAACTGCGGAGTTCTGATGGGATCCGGTGCATTAGTGTTGGTATGATCGCACCCATCAGCATAAGCGCGTTAAATCCTTATAAAGGATCCGAATGCAGCGATGCACTCTAACACCAGGGAGCTGCAGCCCGAGGGCGTTTCGAGATCGCCGCCACCAAATTAGCACCCAAAACGAGATCGGCGGCTCGTATTTTTGGCCTGGGGCAGACTAAGCCTACGAAGCGAGCGTGCTGGACCGACGTAAACGACAAAAAAAATCCGAAGAAAAAGAGAGGGGTGCAACACGAGGACTTCCCAGGAGGTCACCCATCCTAGTACTACTCTCGCCCAAACACGCTTAACTGCGGAGTTCTGATGGGATCCGGTGCATTAGTGTTGGTATGATCGCACCCATCAGCATAAGCGCGTTAAATCCTTATAAAGGATCCGAATGCAGCGATGCACTCTAACACCAGGGAGCTGCAGCCCGAGGGCGTTTCGAGATCGCCGCCACCAAATTAGCACCCAAAACGAGATCGGCGGCTCGTATTTTTGGCCTGGGCCAGACTAAGCCTACGAAGCGAGCGTGCTGGACCGACGTAAACGACAAAAAAAATCCGAAGAAAAAGAGAGGGGTGCAACACGAGGACTTCCCAGGAGGTCACCCATCCTAGTACTACTCTCGCCCAAACACGCTTAACTGCGGAGTTCTGATGGGATCCGGTGCATTAGTGTTGGTATGATCGCACCCATCAGCATAAGCGCGTTAAATCCTTATAAAGGATCCGAATGCAGCGATGCACTCTAACACCAGGGAGCTGCAGCCCGAGGGCGTTTCGAGATCGCCGCCACCAAATCAGCACCCAAAACGAGATCGGCGGCTCGTATTTTTGGCCTGGGGCAGACTAAGCCTACGAAGCGAGCGTGCTGGACCGACGTAAACGACAAAAAAAATCCGAAGAAAAAGAGAGGGGTGCAACACGAGGACTTCCCAGGAGGTCACCCATCCTAGTACTACTCTCGCCCAAACACGCTTAACTGCGGAGTTCTGATGGGATCCGGTGCATTAGTGTTGGTATGATCGCACCCATCAGCATAAGCGCGTTAAATCCTTATAAAGGATCCGAATGCAGCGATGCACTCTAACACCAGGGAGCTGCAGCCCGAGGGCGTTTCGAGATCGCCGCCACCAAATTAGCACCCAAAACGAGATCGGCGGCTCGTATTTTTGGCCTGGGGCAGACTAAGCCTACGAAGCGAGCGTGCTGGACCGACGTAAACGACAAAAAAAAATCCGAAGAAAAAGAGAGGGGTGCAACACGAGGACTTCCCAGGAGGTCACCCATCCTAGTACTACTCTCGCCCAAACACGCTTAACTGCGGAGTTCTGATGGGATCCGGTGCATTAGTGTTGGTATGATCGCACCCATCAGCATAAGCGCGTTAAATCCTTATAAAGGATCCGAATGCAGCGATGCACTCTAACACCAGGGAGCTGCAGCCCGAGGGCGTTTCGAGATCGCCGCCACCAAATTAGCACCCAAAACGAGATCGGCGGCTCGTATTTTTGGCCTGGGGCAGACTAAGCCTACGAAGCGAGCGTGCTGGACCGACGTAAACGACAAAAAAAATCCGAAGAAAAAGAGAGGGGTGCAACACGAGGACTTCCCAGGAGGTCACCCATCCTAGTACTACTCTCGCCCAAACACGCTTAACTGCGGAGTTCTGATGGGATCCGGTGCATTAGTGTTGGTATGATCGCACCCATCAGCATAAGCGCGTTAAATCCTTATAAAGGATCCGAATGCAGCGATGCACTCTAACACCAGGGAGCTGCAGCCCGAGGGCGTTTCGAGATCGCCGCCACCAAATCAGCACCCAAAACGAGATCGGCGGCTCGTATTTTTGGCCTGGGCCAGACTAAGCCTACGAAGCGAGCGTGCTGGACCGACGTAAACGACAAAAAAAATCCGAAGAAAAAGAGAGGGGTGCAACACGAGGACTTCCCAGGAGGTCACCCATCCTAGTACTACTCTCGCCCAAACACGCTTAACTGCGGAGTTCTGATGGGATCCGGTGCATTAGTGTTGGTATGATCGCACCCATCAGCATAAGCGCGTTAAATCCTTATAAAGGATCCGAATGCAGCGATGCACTCTAACACCAGGGAGCTGCAGCCCGAGGGCGTTTCGAGATCGCCGCCACCAAATCAGCACCCAAAACGAGATCGGCGGCTCGTATTTTTGGCCTGGGGCAGACTAAGCCTACGAAGCGAGCGTGCTGGACCGACGTAAACGACAAAAAAAATCCGAAGAAAAAGAGAGGGGTGCAACACGAGGACTTCCCAGGAGGTCACCCATCCTAGTACTACTCTCGCCCAAACACGCTTAACTGCGGAGTTCTGATGGGATCCGGTGCATTAGTGTTGGTATGATCGCACCCATCAGCATAAGCGCGTTAAATCCTTATAAAGGATCCGAATGCAGCGATGCACTCTAACACCAGGGAGCTGCAGCCCGAGGGCGTTTCGAGATCGCCGCCACCAAATTAGCACCCAAAACGAGATCGGCGGCTCGTATTTTTGGCCTGGGCCAGACTAAGCCTACGAAGCGAGCGTGCTGGACCGACGTAAACGACAAAAAAAATCCGAAGAAAAAGAGAGGGGTGCAACACGAGGACTTCCCAGGAGGTCACCCATCCTAGTACTACTCTCGCCCAAACACGCTTAACTGCGGAGTTCTGATGGGATCCGGTGCATTAGTGTTGGTATGATCGCACCCATCAGCATAAGCGCGTTAAATCCTTATAAAGGATCCGAATGCAGCGATGCACTCTAACACCAGGGAGCTGCAGCCCGAGGGCGTTTCGAGATCGCCGCCACCAAATCAGCACCCAAAACGAGATCGGCGGCTCGTATTTTTGGCCTGGGCCAGACTAAGCCTACGAAGCGAGCGTGCTGGACCGACGTAAACGACAAAAAAAATCCGAAGAAAAAGAGAGGGGTGCAACACGAGGACTTCCCAGGAGGTCACCCATCCTAGTACTACTCTCGCCCAAACACGCTTAACTGCGGAGTTCTGATGGGATCCGGTGCATTAGTGTTGGTATGATCGCACCCATCAGCATAAGCGCGTTAAATCCTTATAAAGGATCCGAATGCAGCGATGCACTCTAACACCAGGGAGCTGCAGCCCGAGGGCGTTTCGAGATCGCCGCCACCAAATTAGCACCCAAAACGAGATCGGCGGCTCGTATTTTTGGCCTGGGCCAGACTAAGCCTACGAAGCGAGCGTGCTGGACCGACGTAAACGACAAAAAAAATCCGAAGAAAAAGAGAGGGGTGCAACACGAGGACTTCCCAGGAGGTCACCCATCCTAGTACTACTCTCGCCCAAACACGCTTAACTGCGGAGTTCTGATGGGATCCGGTGCATTAGTGTTGGTATGATCGCACCCATCAGCATAAGCGCGTTAAATCCTTATAAAGGATCCGAATGCAGCGATGCACTCTAACACCAGGGAGCTGCAGCCCGAGGGCGTTTCGAGATCGCCGCCACCAAATCAGCACCCAAAACGAGATCGGCGGCTCGTATTTTTGGCCTGGGGCAGACTAAGCCTACGAAGCGAGCGTGCTGGACCGACGTAAACGACAAAAAAAATCCGAAGAAAAAGAGAGGGGTGCAACACGAGGACTTCCCAGGAGGTCACCCATCCTAGTACTACTCTCGCCCAAACACGCTTAACTGCGGAGTTCTGATGGGATCCGGTGCATTAGTGTTGGTATGATCGCACCCATCAGCATAAGCGCGTTAAATCCTTATAAAGGATCCGAATGCAGCGATGCACTCTAACACCAGGGAGCTGCAGCCCGAGGGCGTTTCGAGATCGCCGCCACCAAATCAGCACCCAAAACGAGATCGGCGGCTCGTATTTTTGGCCTGGGGCAGACTAAGCCTACGAAGCGAGCGTGCTGGACCGACGTAAACGACAAAAAAAATCCGAAGAAAAAGAGAGGGGTGCAACACGAGGACTTCCCAGGAGGTCACCCATCCTAGTACTACTCTCGCCCAAACACGCTTAACTGCGGAGTTCTGATGGGATCCGGTGCATTAGTGTTGGTATGATCGCACCCATCAGCATAAGCGCGTTAAATCCTTATAAAGGATCCGAATGCAGCGATGCACTCTAACACCAGGGAGCTGCAGCCCGAGGGCGTTTCGAGATCGCCGCCACCAAATTAGCACCCAAAACGAGATCGGCGGCTCGTATTTTTGGCCTGGGGCAGACTAAGCCTACGAAGCGAGCGTGCTGGACCGACGTAAACGACAAAAAAAATCCGAAGAAAAAGAGAGGGGTGCAACACGAGGACTTCCCAGGAGGTCACCCATCCTAGTACTACTCTCGCCCAAACACGCTTAACTGCGGAGTTCTGATGGGATCCGGTGCATTAGTGTTGGTATGATCGCACCCATCAGCATAAGCGCGTTAAATCCTTATAAAGGATCCGAATGCAGCGATGCACTCTAACACCAGGGAGCTGCAGCCCGAGGGCGTTTCGAGATCGCCGCCACCAAATTAGCACCCAAAACGAGATCGGCGGCTCGTATTTTTGGCCTGGGCCAGACTAAGCCTACGAAGCGAGCGTGCTGGACCGACGTAAACGACAAAAAAAATCCGAAGAAAAAGAGAGGGGTGCAACACGAGGACTTCCCAGGAGGTCACCCATCCTAGTACTACTCTCGCCCAAACACGCTTAATTGCGGAGTTCTGATGGGATCCGGTGCATTAGTGTTGGTATGATCGCACCCATCAGCATAAGCGCGTTAAATCCTTATAAAGGATCCGAATGCAGCGATGCACTCTAACACCAGGGAGCTGCAGCCCGAGGGCGTTTCGAGATCGCCGCCACCAAATTAGCACCCAAAACGAGATCGGCGGCTCGTATTTTTGGCCTGGGCCAGACTAAGCCTACGAAGCGAGCGTGCTGGACCGACGTAAACGACAAAAAAAATCCGAAGAAAAAGAGAGGGGTGCAACACGAGGACTTCCCAGGAGGTCACCCATCCTAGTACTACTCTCGCCCAAACACGCTTAACTGCGGAGTTCTGATGGGATCCGGTGCATTAGTGTTGGTATGATCGCACCCATCAGCATAAGCGCGTTAAATCCTTATAAAGGATCCGAATGCAGCGATGCACTCTAACACCAGGGAGCTGCAGCCCGAGGGCGTTTCGAGATCGCCGCCACCAAATCAGCACCCAAAACGAGATCGGCGGCTCGTATTTTTGGCCTGGGGCAGACTAAGCCTACGAAGCGAGCGTGCTGGACCGACGTAAACGACAAAAAAAATCCGAAGAAAAAGAGAGGGGTGCAACACGAGGACTTCCCAGGAGGTCACCCATCCTAGTACTACTCTCGCCCAAACACGCTTAACTGCGGAGTTCTGATGGGATCCGGTGCATTAGTGTTGGTATGATCGCACCCATCAGCATAAGCGCGTTAAATCCTTATAAAGGATCCGAATGCAGCGATGCACTCTAACACCAGGGAGCTGCAGCCCGAGGGCGTTTCGAGATCGCCGCCACCAAATTAGCACCCAAAACGAGATCGGCGGCTCGTATTTTTGGCCTGGGGCAGACTAAGCCTACGAAGCGAGCGTGCTGGACCGACGTAAACGACAAAAAAAATCCGAAGAAAAAGAGAGGGGTGCAACACGAGGACTTCCCAGGAGGTCACCCATCCTAGTACTACTCTCGCCCAAACACGCTTAACTGCGGAGTTCTGATGGGATCCGGTGCATTAGTGTTGGTATGATCGCACCCATCAGCATAAGCGCGTTAAATCCTTATAAAGGATCCGAATGCAGCGATGCACTCTAACACCAGGGAGCTGCAGCCCGAGGGCGTTTCGAGATCGCCGCCACCAAATTAGCACCCAAAACGAGATCGGCGGCTCGTATTTTTGGCCTGGGCCAGACTAAGCCTACGAAGCGAGCGTGCTGGACCGACGTAAACGACAAAAAAAATCCGAAGAAAAAGAGAGGGGTGCAACACGAGGACTTCCCAGGAGGTCACCCATCCTAGTACTACTCTCGCCCAAACACGCTTAACTGCGGAGTTCTGATGGGATCCGGTGCATTAGTGTTGGTATGATCGCACCCATCAGCATAAGCGCGTTAAATCCTTATAAAGGATCCGAATGCAGCGATGCACTCTAACACCAGGGAGCTGCAGCCCGAGGGCGTTTCGAGATCGCCGCCACCAAATCAGCACCCAAAACGAGATCGGCGGCTCGTATTTTTGGCCTGGGGCAGACTAAGCCTACGAAGCGAGCGTGCTGGACCGACGTAAACGACAAAAAAAATCCGAAGAAAAAGAGAGGGGTGCAACACGAGGACTTCCCAGGAGGTCACCCATCCTAGTACTACTCTCGCCCAAACACGCTTAACTGCGGAGTTCTGATGGGATCCGGTGCATTAGTGTTGGTATGATCGCACCCATCAGCATAAGCGCGTTAAATCCTTATAAAGGATCCGAATGCAGCGATGCACTCTAACACCAGGGAGCTGCAGCCCGAGGGCGTTTCGAGATCGCCGCCACCAAATTAGCACCCAAAACGAGATCGGCGGCTCGTATTTTTGGCCTGGGGCAGACTAAGCCTACGAAGCGAGCGTGCTGGACCGACGTAAACGACAAAAAAAATCCGAAGAAAAAGAGAGGGGTGCAACACGAGGACTTCCCAGGAGGTCACCCATCCTAGTACTACTCTCGCCCAAACACGCTTAACTGCGGAGTTCTGATGGGATCCGGTGCATTAGTGTTGGTATGATCGCACCCATCAGCATAAGCGCGTTAAATCCTTATAAAGGATCCGAATGCAGCGATGCACTCTAACACCAGGGAGCTGCAGCCCGAGGGCGTTTCGAGATCGCCGCCACCAAATTAGCACCCAAAACGAGATCGGCGGCTCGTATTTTTGGCCTGGGCCAGACTAAGCCTACGAAGCGAGCGTGCTGGACCGACGTAAACGACAAAAAAAATCCGAAGAAAAAGAGAGGGGTGCAACACGAGGACTTCCCAGGAGGTCACCCATCCTAGTACTACTCTCGCCCAAACACGCTTAACTGCGGAGTTCTGATGGGATCCGGTGCATTAGTGTTGGTATGATCGCACCCATCAGCATAAGCGCGTTAAATCCTTATAAAGGATCCGAATGCAGCGATGCACTCTAACACCAGGGAGCTGCAGCCCGAGGGCGTTTCGAGATCGCCGCCACCAAATCAGCACCCAAAACGAGATCGGCGGCTCGTATTTTTGGCCTGGGGCAGACTAAGCCTACGAAGCGAGCGTGCTGGACCGACGTAAACGACAAAAAAAATCCGAAGAAAAAGAGAGGGGTGCAACACGAGGACTTCCCAGGAGGTCACCCATCCTAGTACTACTCTCGCCCAAACACGCTTAACTGCGGAGTTCTGATGGGATCCGGTGCATTAGTGTTGGTATGATCGCACCCATCAGCATAAGCGCGTTAAATCCTTATAAAGGATCCGAATGCAGCGATGCACTCTAACACCAGGGAGCTGCAGCCCGAGGGCGTTTCGAGATCGCCGCCACCAAATTAGCACCCAAAACGAGATCGGCGGCTCGTATTTTTGGCCTGGGGCAGACTAAGCCTACGAAGCGAGCGTGCTGGACCGACGTAAACGACAAAAAAAATCCGAAGAAAAAGAGAGGGGTGCAACACGAGGACTTCCCAGGAGGTCACCCATCCTAGTACTACTCTCGCCCAAACACGCTTAACTGCGGAGTTCTGATGGGATCCGGTGCATTAGTGTTGGTATGATCGCACCCATCAGCATAAGCGCGTTAAATCCTTATAAAGGATCCGAATGCAGCGATGCACTCTAACACCAGGGAGCTGCAGCCCGAGGGCGTTTCGAGATCGCCGCCACCAAATTAGCACCCAAAACGAGATCGGCGGCTCGTATTTTTGGCCTGGGCCAGACTAAGCCTACGAAGCGAGCGTGCTGGACCGACGTAAACGACAAAAAAAATCCGAAGAAAAAGAGAGGGGTGCAACACGAGGACTTCCCAGGAGGTCACCCATCCTAGTACTACTCTCGCCCAAACACGCTTAACTGCGGAGTTCTGATGGGATCCGGTGCATTAGTGTTGGTATGATCGCACCCATCAGCATAAGCGCGTTAAATCCTTATAAAGGATCCGAATGCAGCGATGCACTCTAACACCAGGGAGCTGCAGCCCGAGGGCGTTTCGAGATCGCCGCCACCAAATCAGCACCCAAAACGAGATCGGCGGCTCGTATTTTTGGCCTGGGGCAGACTAAGCCTACGAAGCGAGCGTGCTGGACCGACGTAAACGACAAAAAAAATCCGAAGAAAAAGAGAGGGGTGCAACACGAGGACTTCCCAGGAGGTCACCCATCCTAGTACTACTCTCGCCCAAACACGCTTAACTGCGGAGTTCTGATGGGATCCGGTGCATTAGTGTTGGTATGATCGCACCCATCAGCATAAGCGCGTTAAATCCTTATAAAGGATCCGAATGCAGCGATGCACTCTAACACCAGGGAGCTGCAGCCCGAGGGCGTTTCGAGATCGCCGCCACCAAATTAGCACCCAAAACGAGATCGGCGGCTCGTATTTTTGGCCTGGGGCAGACTAAGCCTACGAAGCGAGCGTGCTGGACCGACGTAAACGACAAAAAAAATCCGAAGAAAAAGAGAGGGGTGCAACACGAGGACTTCCCAGGAGGTCACCCATCCTAGTACTACTCTCGCCCAAACACGCTTAACTGCGGAGTTCTGATGGGATCCGGTGCATTAGTGTTGGTATGATCGCACCCATCAGCATAAGCGCGTTAAATCCTTATAAAGGATCCGAATGCAGCGATGCACTCTAACACCAGGGAGCTGCAGCCCGAGGGCGTTTCGAGATCGCCGCCACCAAATTAGCACCCAAAACGAGATCGGCGGCTCGTATTTTTGGCCTGGGCCAGACTAAGCCTACGAAGCGAGCGTGCTGGACCGACGTAAACGACAAAAAAAATCCGAAGAAAAAGAGAGGGGTGCAACACGAGGACTTCCCAGGAGGTCACCCATCCTAGTACTACTCTCGCCCAAACACGCTTAACTGCGGAGTTCTGATGGGATCCGGTGCATTAGTGTTGGTATGATCGCACCCATCAGCATAAGCGCGTTAAATCCTTATAAAGGATCCGAATGCAGCGATGCACTCTAACACCAGGGAGCTGCAGCCCGAGGGCGTTTCGAGATCGCCGCCACCAAATCAGCACCCAAAACGAGATCGGCGGCTCGTATTTTTGGCCTGGGGCAGACTAAGCCTACGAAGCGAGCGTGCTGGACCGACGTAAACGACAAAAAAAATCCGAAGAAAAAGAGAGGGGTGCAACACGAGGACTTCCCAGGAGGTCACCCATCCTAGTACTACTCTCGCCCAAACACGCTTAACTGCGGAGTTCTGATGGGATCCGGTGCATTAGTGTTGGTATGATCGCACCCATCAGCATAAGCGCGTTAAATCCTTATAAAGGATCCGAATGCAGCGATGCACTCTAACACCAGGGAGCTGCAGCCCGAGGGCGTTTCGAGATCGCCGCCACCAAATTAGCACCCAAAACGAGATCGGCGGCTCGTATTTTTGGCCTGGGCCAGACTAAGCCTACGAAGCGAGCGTGCTGGACCGACGTAAACGACAAAAAAAATCCGAAGAAAAAGAGAGGGGTGCAACACGAGGACTTCCCAGGAGGTCACCCATCCTAGTACTACTCTCGCCCAAACACGCTTAACTGCGGAGTTCTGATGGGATCCGGTGCATTAGTGTTGGTATGATCGCACCCATCAGCATAAGCGCGTTAAATCCTTATAAAGGATCCGAATGCAGCGATGCACTCTAACACCAGGGAGCTGCAGCCCGAGGGCGTTTCGAGATCGCCGCCACCAAATCAGCACCCAAAACGAGATCGGCGGCTCGTATTTTTGGCCTGGGGCAGACTAAGCCTACGAAGCGAGCGTGCTGGACCGACGTAAACGACAAAAAAAATCCGAAGAAAAAGAGAGGGGTGCAACACGAGGACTTCCCAGGAGGTCACCCATCCTAGTACTACTCTCGCCCAAACACGCTTAACTGCGGAGTTCTGATGGGATCCGGTGCATTAGTGTTGGTATGATCGCACCCATCAGCATAAGCGCGTTAAATCCTTATAAAGGATCCGAATGCAGCGATGCACTCTAACACCAGGGAGCTGCAGCCCGAGGGCGTTTCGAGATCGCCGCCACCAAATTAGCACCCAAAACGAGATCGGCGGCTCGTATTTTTGGCCTGGGGCAGACTAAGCCTACGAAGCGAGCGTGCTGGACCGACGTAAACGACAAAAAAAATCCGAAGAAAAAGAGAGGGGTGCAACACGAGGACTTCCCAGGAGGTCACCCATCCTAGTACTACTCTCGCCCAAACACGCTTAACTGCGGAGTTCTGATGGGATCCGGTGCATTAGTGTTGGTATGATCGCACCCATCAGCATAAGCGCGTTAAATCCTTATAAAGGATCCGAATGCAGCGATGCACTCTAACACCAGGGAGCTGCAGCCCGAGGGCGTTTCGAGATCGCCGCCACCAAATTAGCACCCAAAACGAGATCGGCGGCTCGTATTTTTGGCCTGGGCCAGACTAAGCCTACGAAGCGAGCGTGCTGGACCGACGTAAACGACAAAAAAAATCCGAAGAAAAAGAGAGGGGTGCAACACGAGGACTTCCCAGGAGGTCACCCATCCTAGTACTACTCTCGCCCAAACACGCTTAACTGCGGAGTTCTGATGGGATCCGGTGCATTAGTGTTGGTATGATCGCACCCATCAGCATAAGCGCGTTAAATCCTTATAAAGGATCCGAATGCAGCGATGCACTCTAACACCAGGGAGCTGCAGCCCGAGGGCGTTTCGAGATCGCCGCCACCAAATCAGCACCCAAAACGAGATCGGCGGCTCGTATTTTTGGCCTGGGGCAGACTAAGCCTACGAAGCGAGCGTGCTGGACCGACGTAAACGACAAAAAAAATCCGAAGAAAAAGAGAGGGGTGCAACACGAGGACTTCCCAGGAGGTCACCCATCCTAGTACTACTCTCGCCCAAACACGCTTAACTGCGGAGTTCTGATGGGATCCGGTGCATTAGTGTTGGTATGATCGCACCCATCAGCATAAGCGCGTTAAATCCTTATAAAGGATCCGAATGCAGCGATGCACTCTAACACCAGGGAGCTGCAGCCCGAGGGCGTTTCGAGATCGCCGCCACCAAATTAGCACCCAAAACGAGATCGGCGGCTCGTATTTTTGGCCTGGGGCAGACTAAGCCTACGAAGCGAGCGTGCTGGACCGACGTAAACGACAAAAAAAATCCGAAGAAAAAGAGAGGGGTGCAACACGAGGACTTCCCAGGAGGTCACCCATCCTAGTACTACTCTCGCCCAAACACGCTTAACTGCGGAGTTCTGATGGGATCCGGTGCATTAGTGTTGGTATGATCGCACCCATCAGCATAAGCGCGTTAAATCCTTATAAAGGATCCGAATGCAGCGATGCACTCTAACACCAGGGAGCTGCAGCCCGAGGGCGTTTCGAGATCGCCGCCACCAAATTAGCACCCAAAACGAGATCGGCGGCTCGTATTTTTGGCCTGGGGCAGACTAAGCCTACGAAGCGAGCGTGCTGGACCGACGTAAACGACAAAAAAAATCCGAAGAAAAAGAGAGGGGTGCAACACGAGGACTTCCCAGGAGGTCACCCATCCTAGTACTACTCTCGCCCAAACACGCTTAACTGCGGAGTTCTGATGGGATCCGGTGCATTAGTGTTGGTATGATCGCACCCATCAGCATAAGCGCGTTAAATCCTTATAAAGGATCCGAATGCAGCGATGCACTCTAACACCAGGGAGCTGCAGCCCGAGGGCGTTTCGAGATCGCCGCCACCAAATTAGCACCCAAAACGAGATCGGCGGCTCGTATTTTTGGCCTGGGCCAGACTAAGCCTACGAAGCGAGCGTGCTGGACCGACGTAAACGACAAAAAAAATCCGAAGAAAAAGAGAGGGGTGCAACACGAGGACTTCCCAGGAGGTCACCCATCCTAGTACTACTCTCGCCCAAACACGCTTAACTGCGGAGTTCTGATGGGATCCGGTGCATTAGTGTTGGTATGATCGCACCCATCAGCATAAGCGCGTTAAATCCTTATAAAGGATCCGAATGCAGCGATGCACTCTAACACCAGGGAGCTGCAGCCCGAGGGCGTTTCGAGATCGCCGCCACCAAATCAGCACCCAAAACGAGATCGGCGGCTCGTATTTTTGGCCTGGGGCAGACTAAGCCTACGAAGCGAGCGTGCTGGACCGACGTAAACGACAAAAAAAATCCGAAGAAAAAGAGAGGGGTGCAACACGAGGACTTCCCAGGAGGTCACCCATCCTAGTACTACTCTCGCCCAAACACGCTTAACTGCGGAGTTCTGATGGGATCCGGTGCATTAGTGTTGGTATGATCGCACCCATCAGCATAAGCGCGTTAAATCCTTATAAAGGATCCGAATGCAGCGATGCACTCTAACACCAGGGAGCTGCAGCCCGAGGGCGTTTCGAGATCGCCGCCACCAAATCAGCACCCAAAACGAGATCGGCGGCTCGTATTTTTGGCCTGGGGCAGACTAAGCCTACGAAGCGAGCGTGCTGGACCGACGTAAACGACAAAAAAAATCCGAAGAAAAAGAGAGGGGTGCAACACGAGGACTTCCCAGGAGGTCACCCATCCTAGTACTACTCTCGCCCAAACACGCTTAACTGCGGAGTTCTGATGGGATCCGGTGCATTAGTGTTGGTATGATCGCACCCATCAGCATAAGCGCGTTAAATCCTTATAAAGGATCCGAATGCAGCGATGCACTCTAACACCAGGGAGCTGCAGCCCGAGGGCGTTTCGAGATCGCCGCCACCAAATTAGCACCCAAAACGAGATCGGCGGCTCGTATTTTTGGCCTGGGCCAGACTAAGCCTACGAAGCGAGCGTGCTGGACCGACGTAAACGACAAAAAAAATCCGAAGAAAAAGAGAGGGGTGCAACACGAGGACTTCCCAGGAGGTCACCCATCCTAGTACTACTCTCGCCCAAACACGCTTAACTGCGGAGTTCTGATGGGATCCGGTGCATTAGTGTTGGTATGATCGCACCCATCAGCATAAGCGCGTTAAATCCTTATAAAGGATCCGAATGCAGCGATGCACTCTAACACCAGGGAGCTGCAGCCCGAGGGCGTTTCGAGATCGCCGCCACCAAATCAGCACCCAAAACGAGATCGGCGGCTCGTATTTTTGGCCTGGGGCAGACTAAGCCTACGAAGCGAGCGTGCTGGACCGACGTAAACGACAAAAAAAATCCGAAGAAAAAGAGAGGGGTGCAACACGAGGACTTCCCAGGAGGTCACCCATCCTAGTACTACTCTCGCCCAAACACGCTTAACTGCGGAGTTCTGATGGGATCCGGTGCATTAGTGTTGGTATGATCGCACCCATCAGCATAAGCGCGTTAAATCCTTATAAAGGATCCGAATGCAGCGATGCACTCTAACACCAGGGAGCTGCAGCCCGAGGGCGTTTCGAGATCGCCGCCACCAAATTAGCACCCAAAACGAGATCGGCGGCTCGTATTTTTGGCCTGGGGCAGACTAAGCCTACGAAGCGAGCGTGCTGGACCGACGTAAACGACAAAAAAAATCCGAAGAAAAAGAGAGGGGTGCAACACGAGGACTTCCCAGGAGGTCACCCATCCTAGTACTACTCTCGCCCAAACACGCTTAACTGCGGAGTTCTGATGGGATCCGGTGCATTAGTGTTGGTATGATCGCACCCATCAGCATAAGCGCGTTAAATCCTTATAAAGGATCCGAATGCAGCGATGCACTCTAACACCAGGGAGCTGCAGCCCGAGGGCGTTTCGAGATCGCCGCCACCAAATTAGCACCCAAAACGAGATCGGCGGCTCGTATTTTTGGCCTGGGCCAGACTAAGCCTACGAAGCGAGCGTGCTGGACCGACGTAAACGACAAAAAAAATCCGAAGAAAAAGAGAGGGGTGCAACACGAGGACTTCCCAGGAGGTCACCCATCCTAGTACTACTCTCGCCCAAACACGCTTAACTGCGGAGTTCTGATGGGATCCGGTGCATTAGTGTTGGTATGATCGCACCCATCAGCATAAGCGCGTTAAATCCTTATAAAGGATCCGAATGCAGCGATGCACTCTAACACCAGGGAGCTGCAGCCCGAGGGCGTTTCGAGATCGCCGCCACCAAATTAGCACCCAAAACGAGATCGGCGGCTCGTATTTTTGGCCTGGGGCAGACTAAGCCTACGAAGCGAGCGTGCTGGACCGACGTAAACGACAAAAAAAATCCGAAGAAAAAGAGAGGGGTGCAACACGAGGACTTCCCAGGAGGTCACCCATCCTAGTACTACTCTCGCCCAAACACGCTTAACTGCGGAGTTCTGATGGGATCCGGTGCATTAGTGTTGGTATGATCGCACCCATCAGCATAAGCGCGTTAAATCCTTATAAAGGATCCGAATGCAGCGATGCACTCTAACACCAGGGAGCTGCAGCCCGAGGGCGTTTCGAGATCGCCGCCACCAAATTAGCACCCAAAACGAGATCGGCGGCTCGTATTTTTGGCCTGGGCCAGACTAAGCCTACGAAGCGAGCGTGCTGGACCGACGTAAACGACAAAAAAAATCCGAAGAAAAAGAGAGGGGTGCAACACGAGGACTTCCCAGGAGGTCACCCATCCTAGTACTACTCTCGCCCAAACACGCTTAACTGCGGAGTTCTGATGGGATCCGGTGCATTAGTGTTGGTATGATCGCACCCATCAGCATAAGCGCGTTAAATCCTTATAAAGGATCCGAATGCAGCGATGCACTCTAACACCAGGGAGCTGCAGCCCGAGGGCGTTTCGAGATCGCCGCCACCAAATCGGCACCCAAAACGAGATCGGCGGCTCGTATTTTTGGCCTGGGGCAGACTAAGCCTACGAAGCGAGCGTGCTGGACCGACGTAAACGACAAAAAAAATCCGAAGAAAAAGAGAGGGGTGCAACACGAGGACTTCCCAGGAGGTCACCCATCCTAGTACTACTCTCGCCCAAACACGCTTAACTGCGGAGTTCTGATGGGATCCGGTGCATTAGTGTTGGTATGATCGCACCCATCAGCATAAGCGCGTTAAATCCTTATAAAGGATCCGAATGCAGCGATGCACTCTAACACCAGGGAGCTGCAGCCCGAGGGCGTTTCGAGATCGCCGCCACCAAATCAGCACCCAAAACGAGATCGGCGGCTCGTATTTTTGGCCTGGGGCAGACTAAGCCTACGAAGCGAGCGTGCTGGACCGACGTAAACGACAAAAAAAATCCGAAGAAAAAGAGAGGGGTGCAACACGAGGACTTCCCAGGAGGTCACCCATCCTAGTACTACTCTCGCCCAAACACGCTTAACTGCGGAGTTCTGATGGGATCCGGTGCATTAGTGTTGGTATGATCGCACCCATCAGCATAAGCGCGTTAAATCCTTATAAAGGATCCGAATGCAGCGATGCACTCTAACACCAGGGAGCTGCAGCCCGAGGGCGTTTCGAGATCGCCGCCACCAAATTAGCACCCAAAACGAGATCGGCGGCTCGTATTTTTGGCCTGGGGCAGACTAAGCCTACGAAGCGAGCGTGCTGGACCGACGTAAACGACAAAAAAAATCCGAAGAAAAAGAGAGGGGTGCAACACGAGGACTTCCCAGGAGGTCACCCATCCTAGTACTACTCTCGCCCAAACACGCTTAACTGCGGAGTTCTGATGGGATCCGGTGCATTAGTGTTGGTATGATCGCACCCATCAGCATAAGCGCGTTAAATCCTTATAAAGGATCCGAATGCAGCGATGCACTCTAACACCAGGGAGCTGCAGCCCGAGGGCGTTTCGAGATCGCCGCCACCAA
This sequence comes from Quercus berberidifolia, assembly GCA_028535905.1. Classification (NCBI taxonomy): domain Eukaryota; kingdom Viridiplantae; phylum Streptophyta; class Magnoliopsida; order Fagales; family Fagaceae; genus Quercus; species Quercus berberidifolia. The sequence continues at coordinate 10,371 of JAPQVW010000070.1, read as the reverse complement.
ATTAGCACCCAAAACGAGATCGGCGGCTCGTATTTTTGGCCTGGGGCAGACTAAGCCTACGAAGCGAGCGTGCTGGACCGACGTAAACGACAAAAAAAATCCGAAGAAAAAGAGAGGGGTGCAACACGAGGACTTCCCAGGAGGTCACCCATCCTAGTACTACTCTCGCCCAAACACGCTTAACTGCGGAGTTCTGATGGGATCCGGTGCATTAGTGTTGGTATGATCGCACCCATCAGCATAAGCGCGTTAAATCCTTATAAAGGATCCGAATGCAGCGATGCACTCTAACACCAGGGAGCTGCAGCCCGAGGGCGTTTCGAGATCGCCGCCACCAAATTAGCACCCAAAACGAGATCGGCGGCTCGTATTTTTGGCCTGGGCCAGACTAAGCCTACGAAGCGAGCGTGCTGGACCGACGTAAACGACAAAAAAAATCCGAAGAAAAAGAGAGGGGTGCAACACGAGGACTTCCCAGGAGGTCACCCATCCTAGTACTACTCTCGCCCAAACACGCTTAACTGCGGAGTTCTGATGGGATCCGGTGCATTAGTGTTGGTATGATCGCACCCATCAGCATAAGCGCGTTAAATCCTTATAAAGGATCCGAATGCAGCGATGCACTCTAACACCAGGGAGCTGCAGCCCGAGGGCGTTTCGAGATCGCCGCCACCAAATCAGCACCCAAAACGAGATCGGCGGCTCGTATTTTTGGCCTGGGGCAGACTAAGCCTACGAAGCGAGCGTGCTGGACCGACGTAAACGACAAAAAAAATCCGAAGAAAAAGAGAGGGGTGCAACACGAGGACTTCCCAGGAGGTCACCCATCCTAGTACTACTCTCGCCCAAACACGCTTAACTGCGGAGTTCTGATGGGATCCGGTGCATTAGTGTTGGTATGATCGCACCCATCAGCATAAGCGCGTTAAATCCTTATAAAGGATCCGAATGCAGCGATGCACTCTAACACCAGGGAGCTGCAGCCCGAGGGCGTTTCGAGATCGCCGCCACCAAATTAGCACCCAAAACGAGATCGGCGGCTCGTATTTTTGGCCTGGGGCAGACTAAGCCTACGAAGCGAGCGTGCTGGACCGACGTAAACGACAAAAAAAATCCGAAGAAAAAGAGAGGGGTGCAACACGAGGACTTCCCAGGAGGTCACCCATCCTAGTACTACTCTCGCCCAAACACGCTTAACTGCGGAGTTCTGATGGGATCCGGTGCATTAGTGTTGGTATGATCGCACCCATCAGCATAAGCGCGTTAAATCCTTATAAAGGATCCGAATGCAGCGATGCACTCTAACACCAGGGAGCTGCAGCCCGAGGGCGTTTCGAGATCGCCGCCACCAAATTAGCACCCAAAACGAGATCGGCGGCTCGTATTTTTGGCCTGGGCCAGACTAAGCCTACGAAGCGAGCGTGCTGGACCGACGTAAACGACAAAAAAAATCCGAAGAAAAAGAGAGGGGTGCAACACGAGGACTTCCCAGGAGGTCACCCATCCTAGTACTACTCTCGCCCAAACACGCTTAACTGCGGAGTTCTGATGGGATCCGGTGCATTAGTGTTGGTATGATCGCACCCATCAGCATAAGCGCGTTAAATCCTTATAAAGGATCCGAATGCAGCGATGCACTCTAACACCAGGGAGCTGCAGCCCGAGGGCGTTTCGAGATCGCCGCCACCAAATCAGCACCCAAAACGAGATCGGCGGCTCGTATTTTTGGCCTGGGGCAGACTAAGCCTACGAAGCGAGCGTGCTGGACCGACGTAAACGACAAAAAAAATCCGAAGAAAAAGAGAGGGGTGCAACACGAGGACTTCCCAGGAGGTCACCCATCCTAGTACTACTCTCGCCCAAACACGCTTAACTGCGGAGTTCTGATGGGATCCGGTGCATTAGTGTTGGTATGATCGCACCCATCAGCATAAGCGCGTTAAATCCTTATAAAGGATCCGAATGCAGCGATGCACTCTAACACCAGGGAGCTGCAGCCCGAGGGCGTTTCGAGATCGCCGCCACCAAATTAGCACCCAAAACGAGATCGGCGGCTCGTATTTTTGGCCTGGGGCAGACTAAGCCTACGAAGCGAGCGTGCTGGACCGACGTAAACGACAAAAAAAATCCGAAGAAAAAGAGAGGGGTGCAACACGAGGACTTCCCAGGAGGTCACCCATCCTAGTACTACTCTCGCCCAAACACGCTTAACTGCGGAGTTCTGATGGGATCCGGTGCATTAGTGTTGGTATGATCGCACCCATCAGCATAAGCGCGTTAAATCCTTATAAAGGATCCGAATGCAGCGATGCACTCTAACACCAGGGAGCTGCAGCCCGAGGGCGTTTCGAGATCGCCGCCACCAAATTAGCACCCAAAACGAGATCGGCGGCTCGTATTTTTGGCCTGGGGCAGACTAAGCCTACGAAGCGAGCGTGCTGGACCGACGTAAACGACAAAAAAAATCCGAAGAAAAAGAGAGGGGTGCAACACGAGGACTTCCCAGGAGGTCACCCATCCTAGTACTACTCTCGCCCAAACACGCTTAACTGCGGAGTTCTGATGGGATCCGGTGCATTAGTGTTGGTATGATCGCACCCATCAGCATAAGCGCGTTAAATCCTTATAAAGGATCCGAATGCAGCGATGCACTCTAACACCAGGGAGCTGCAGCCCGAGGGCGTTTCGAGATCGCCGCCACCAAATTAGCACCCAAAACGAGATCGGCGGCTCGTATTTTTGGCCTGGGGCAGACTAAGCCTACGAAGCGAGCGTGCTGGACCGACGTAAACGACAAAAAAAATCCGAAGAAAAAGAGAGGGGTGCAACACGAGGACTTCCCAGGAGGTCACCCATCCTAGTACTACTCTCGCCCAAACACGCTTAACTGCGGAGTTCTGATGGGATCCGGTGCATTAGTGTTGGTATGATCGCACCCATCAGCATAAGCGCGTTAAATCCTTATAAAGGATCCGAATGCAGCGATGCACTCTAACACCAGGGAGCTGCAGCCCGAGGGCGTTTCGAGATCGCCGCCACCAAATTAGCACCCAAAACGAGATCGGCGGCTCGTATTTTTGGCCTGGGCCAGACTAAGCCTACGAAGCGAGCGTGCTGGACCGACGTAAACGACAAAAAAAATCCGAAGAAAAAGAGAGGGGTGCAACACGAGGACTTCCCAGGAGGTCACCCATCCTAGTACTACTCTCGCCCAAACACGCTTAACTGCGGAGTTCTGATGGGATCCGGTGCATTAGTGTTGGTATGATCGCACCCATCAGCATAAGCGCGTTAAATCCTTATAAAGGATCCGAATGCAGCGATGCACTCTAACACCAGGGAGCTGCAGCCCGAGGGCGTTTCGAGATCGCCGCCACCAAATCAGCACCCAAAACGAGATCGGCGGCTCGTATTTTTGGCCTGGGGCAGACTAAGCCTACGAAGCGAGCGTGCTGGACCGACGTAAACGACAAAAAAAATCCGAAGAAAAAGAGAGGGGTGCAACACGAGGACTTCCCAGGAGGTCACCCATCCTAGTACTACTCTCGCCCAAACACGCTTAACTGCGGAGTTCTGATGGGATCCGGTGCATTAGTGTTGGTATGATCGCACCCATCAGCATAAGCGCGTTAAATCCTTATAAAGGATCCGAATGCAGCGATGCACTCTAACACCAGGGAGCTGCAGCCCGAGGGCGTTTCGAGATCGCCGCCACCAAATTAGCACCCAAAACGAGATCGGCGGCTCGTATTTTTGGCCTGGGGCAGACTAAGCCTACGAAGCGAGCGTGCTGGACCGACGTAAACGACAAAAAAAATCCGAAGAAAAAGAGAGGGGTGCAACACGAGGACTTCCCAGGAGGTCACCCATCCTAGTACTACTCTCGCCCAAACACGCTTAACTGCGGAGTTCTGATGGGATCCGGTGCATTAGTGTTGGTATGATCGCACCCATCAGCATAAGCGCGTTAAATCCTTATAAAGGATCCGAATGCAGCGATGCACTCTAACACCAGGGAGCTGCAGCCCGAGGGCGTTTCGAGATCGCCGCCACCAAATTAGCACCCAAAACGAGATCGGCGGCTCGTATTTTTGGCCTGGGGCAGACTAAGCCTACGAAGCGAGCGTGCTGGACCGACGTAAACGACAAAAAAAATCCGAAGAAAAAGAGAGGGGTGCAACACGAGGACTTCCCAGGAGGTCACCCATCCTAGTACTACTCTCGCCCAAACACGCTTAACTGCGGAGTTCTGATGGGATCCGGTGCATTAGTGTTGGTATGATCGCACCCATCAGCATAAGCGCGTTAAATCCTTATAAAGGATCCGAATGCAGCGATGCACTCTAACACCAGGGAGCTGCAGCCCGAGGGCGTTTCGAGATCGCCGCCACCAAATTAGCACCCAAAACGAGATCGGCGGCTCGTATTTTTGGCCTGGGGCAGACTAAGCCTACGAAGCGAGCGTGCTGGACCGACGTAAACGACAAAAAAAATCCGAAGAAAAAGAGAGGGGTGCAACACGAGGACTTCCCAGGAGGTCACCCATCCTAGTACTACTCTCGCCCAAACACGCTTAACTGCGGAGTTCTGATGGGATCCGGTGCATTAGTGTTGGTATGATCGCACCCATCAGCATAAGCGCGTTAAATCCTTATAAAGGATCCGAATGCAGCGATGCACTCTAACACCAGGGAGCTGCAGCCCGAGGGCGTTTCGAGATCGCCGCCACCAAATTAGCACCCAAAACGAGATCGGCGGCTCGTATTTTTGGCCTGGGGCAGACTAAGCCTACGAAGCGAGCGTGCTGGACCGACGTAAACGACAAAAAAAATCCGAAGAAAAAGAGAGGGGTGCAACACGAGGACTTCCCAGGAGGTCACCCATCCTAGTACTACTCTCGCCCAAACACGCTTAACTGCGGAGTTCTGATGGGATCCGGTGCATTAGTGTTGGTATGATCGCACCCATCAGCATAAGCGCGTTAAATCCTTATAAAGGATCCGAATGCAGCGATGCACTCTAACACCAGGGAGCTGCAGCCCGAGGGCGTTTCGAGATCGCCGCCACCAAATTAGCACCCAAAACGAGATCGGCGGCTCGTATTTTTGGCCTGGGCCAGACTAAGCCTACGAAGCGAGCGTGCTGGACCGACGTAAACGACAAAAAAAATCCGAAGAAAAAGAGAGGGGTGCAACACGAGGACTTCCCAGGAGGTCACCCATCCTAGTACTACTCTCGCCCAAACACGCTTAACTGCGGAGTTCTGATGGGATCCGGTGCATTAGTGTTGGTATGATCGCACCCATCAGCATAAGCGCGTTAAATCCTTATAAAGGATCCGAATGCAGCGATGCACTCTAACACCAGGGAGCTGCAGCCCGAGGGCGTTTCGAGATCGCCGCCACCAAATCAGCACCCAAAACGAGATCGGCGGCTCGTATTTTTGGCCTGGGGCAGACTAAGCCTACGAAGCGAGCGTGCTGGACCGACGTAAACGACAAAAAAAATCCGAAGAAAAAGAGAGGGGTGCAACACGAGGACTTCCCAGGAGGTCACCCATCCTAGTACTACTCTCGCCCAAACACGCTTAACTGCGGAGTTCTGATGGGATCCGGTGCATTAGTGTTGGTATGATCGCACCCATCAGCATAAGCGCGTTAAATCCTTATAAAGGATCCGAATGCAGCGATGCACTCTAACACCAGGGAGCTGCAGCCCGAGGGCGTTTCGAGATCGCCGCCACCAAATCAGCACCCAAAACGAGATCGGCGGCTCGTATTTTTGGCCTGGGGCAGACTAAGCCTACGAAGCGAGCGTGCTGGACCGACGTAAACGACAAAAAAAATCCGAAGAAAAAGAGAGGGGTGCAACACGAGGACTTCCCAGGAGGTCACCCATCCTAGTACTACTCTCGCCCAAACACGCTTAACTGCGGAGTTCTGATGGGATCCGGTGCATTAGTGTTGGTATGATCGCACCCATCAGCATAAGCGCGTTAAATCCTTATAAAGGATCCGAAATGCAGCGATGCACTCTAACACCAGGGAGCTGCAGCCGAGGGCGTTTCGAGATCGCCGCCACCAAATTAGCACCCAAAACGAGATCGGCGGCTCGTATTTTTGGCCTGGGGCAGACTAAGCCTACGAAGCGAGCGTGCTGGACCGACGTAAACGACAAAAAAAATCCGAAGAAAAAGAGAGGGGTGCAACACGAGGACTTCCCAGGAGGTCACCCATCCTAGTACTACTCTCGCCCAAACACGCTTAACTGCGGAGTTCTGATGGGATCCGGTGCATTAGTGTTGGTATGATCGCACCCATCAGCATAAGCGCGTTAAATCCTTATAAAGGATCCGAATGCAGCGATGCACTCTAACACCAGGGAGCTGCAGCCCGAGGGCGTTTCGAGATCGCCGCCACCAAATTAGCACCCAAAACGAGATCGGCGGCTCGTATTTTTGGCCTGGGGCAGACTAAGCCTACGAAGCGAGGCGTGCTGGACCGACGTAAACGACAAAAAAATCCGAAGAAAAAGAGAGGGGTGCAACACGAGGACTTCCCAGGAGGTCACCCATCCTAGTACTACTCTCGCCCAAACACGCTTAACTGCGGAGTTCTGATGGGATCCGGTGCATTAGTGTTGGTATGATCGCACCCATCAGCATAAGCGCGTTAAATCCTTATAAAGGATCCGAATGCAGCGAATGCACTCTAACACCAGGGAGCTGCAGCCCGAGGGCGTTTCGAGATCGCCGCCACCAAATTAGCACCCAAAACGAGATCGGCGGCTCGTATTTTTGGCCTGGGCCAGACTAAGCCTACGAAGCGAGCGTGCTGGACCGACGTAAACGACAAAAAAAATCCGAAGAAAAAGAGAGGGGTGCAACACGAGGACTTCCCAGGAGGTCACCCATCCTAGTACTACTCTCGCCCAAACACGCTTAACTGCGGAGTTCTGATGGGATCCGGTGCATTAGTGTTGGTATGATCGCACCCATCAGCATAAGCGCGTTAAATCCTTATAAAGGATCCGAATGCAGCGATGCACTCTAACACCAGGGAGCTGCAGCCCGAGGGCGTTTCGAGATCGCCGCCACCAAATCAGCACCCAAAACGAGATCGGCGGCTCGTATTTTTGGCCTGGGGCAGACTAAGCCTACGAAGCGAGCGTGCTGGACCGACGTAAACGACAAAAAAAATCCGAAGAAAAAGAGAGGGGTGCAACACGAGGACTTCCCAGGAGGTCACCCATCCTAGTACTACTCTCGCCCAAACACGCTTAACTGCGGAGTTCTGATGGGATCCGGTGCATTAGTGTTGGTATGATCGCACCCATCAGCATAAGCGCGTTAAATCCTTATAAAGGATCGAATGCAGCGATGCACTCTAACACCAGGGAGCTGCAGCCCGAGGGCGTTTCGAGATCGCCGCCACCAAATTAGCACCCAAAACGAGATCGGCGGCTCGTATTTTTGGCCTGGGGCAGACTAAGCCTACGAAGCGAGCGTGCTGGACCGACGTAAACGACAAAAAAAATCCGAAGAAAAAGAGAGGGGTGCAACACGAGGACTTCCCAGGAGGTCACCCATCCTAGTACTACTCTCGCCCAAACACGCTTAACTGCGGAGTTCTGATGGGATCCGGTGCATTAGTGTTGGTATGATCGCACCCATCAGCATAAGCGCGTTAAATCCTTATAAAGGATCCGAATGCAGCGATGCACTCTAACACCAGGGAGCTGCAGCCCGAGGGCGTTTCGAGATCGCCGCCACCAAATTAGCACCCAAAACGAGATCGGCGGCTCGTATTTTTGGCCTGGGCCAGACTAAGCCTACGAAGCGAGCGTGCTGGACCGACGTAAACGACAAAAAAAATCCGAAGAAAAAGAGAGGGGTGCAACACGAGGACTTCCCAGGAGGTCACCCATCCTAGTACTACTCTCGCCCAAACACGCTTAACTGCGGAGTTCTGATGGGATCCGGTGCATTAGTGTTGGTATGATCGCACCCATCAGCATAAGCGCGTTAAATCCTTATAAAGGATCCGAATGCAGCGATGCACTCTAACACCAGGGAGCTGCAGCCCGAGGGCGTTTCGAGATCGCCGCCACCAAATCAGCACCCAAAACGAGATCGGCGGCTCGTATTTTTGGCCTGGGGCAGACTAAGCCTACGAAGCGAGCGTGCTGGACCGACGTAAACGACAAAAAAAATCCGAAGAAAAAGAGAGGGGTGCAACACGAGGACTTCCCAGGAGGTCACCCATCCTAGTACTACTCTCGCCCAAACACGCTTAACTGCGGAGTTCTGATGGGATCCGGTGCATTAGTGTTGGTATGATCGCACCCATCAGCATAAGCGCGTTAAATCCTTATAAAGGATCCGAATGCAGCGATGCACTCTAACACCAGGGAGCTGCAGCCCGAGGGCGTTTCGAGATCGCCGCCACCAAATTAGCACCCAAAACGAGATCGGCGGCTCGTATTTTTGGCCTGGGGCAGACTAAGCCTACGAAGCGAGCGTGCTGGACCGACCGTAAACGACAAAAAAAATCCGAAGAAAAAAGAGAGGGGTGCAACACGAGGACTTCCCAGGAGGTCACCATCCTAGTACTACTCTCGCCCAAACACGCTTAACTGCGGAGTTCTGATGGGATCCGGTGCATTAGTGTTGGTATGATCGCACCCATCAGCATAAGCGCGTTAAATCCTTATAAAGGATCCGAATGCAGCGATGCACTCTAACACCAGGGAGCTGCAGCCCGAGGGCGTTTCGAGATCGCCGCCACCAAATTAGCACCCAAAACGAGATCGGCGGCTCGTATTTTTGGCCTGGGGCAGACTAAGCCTACGAAGCGAGCGTGCTGGACCGACGTAAACGACAAAAAAAATCCGAAGAAAAAGAGAGGGGTGCAACACGAGGACTTCCCAGGAGGTCACCCATCCTAGTACTACTCTCGCCCAAACACGCTTAACTGCGGAGTTCTGATGGGATCCGGTTTGCATTAGTGTTGGTATGATCGCACCCATCAGCATAAGCGCGTTAAATCCTTATAAAGGATCCGAATGCAGCGATGCACTCTAACACCAGGGAGCTGCAGCCCGAGGGCGTTTCGAGATCGCCGCCACCAAATTAGCACCCAAAACGAGATCGGCGGCTCGTATTTTTGGCCTGGGGCAGACTAAGCCTACGAAGCGAGCGTGCTGGACCGACGTAAACGACAAAAAAAATCCGAAGAAAAAGAGAGGGGTGCAACACGAGGACTTCCCAGGAGGTCACCCATCCTAGTACTACTCTCGCCCAAACACGCTTAACTGCGGAGTTCTGATGGGATCCGGTGCATTAGTGTTGGTATGATCGCACCCATCAGCATAAGCGCGTTAAATCCTTATAAAGGATCCGAATGCAGCGATGCACTCTAACACCAGGGAGCTGCAGCCCGAGGGCGTTTCGAGATCGCCGCCACCAATTAGCACCCAAAACGAGATCGGCGGCTCGTATTTTTGGCCTGGGGCCAGACTAAGCCTACGAAGCGAGCGTGCTGGACCGACGTAAACGACAAAAAAAATCCGAAGAAAAAGAGAGGGGTGCAACACGAGGGACTTCCCAGGAGGTCACCCATCCTAGTACTACTCTCGCCCAAACACGCTTAACTGCGGAGTTCTGATGGGATCCGGTGCATTAGTGTTGGTATGATCGCACCCATCAGCATAAGCGCGTTAAATCCTTATAAAGGATCCGAATGCAGCGATGCACTCTAACACCAGGGAGCTGCAGCCCGAGGGCGTTTCGAGATCGCCGCCACCAAATCAGCACCCAAAACGAGATCGGCGGCTCGTATTTTTGGCCTGGGGCAGACTAAGCCTACGAAGCGAGCGTGCTGGACCGACGTAAACGACAAAAAAAATCCGAAGAAAAAGAGAGGGGTGCAACACGAGGACTTCCCAGGAGGTCACCCATCCTAGTACTACTCTCGCCCAAACACGCTTAACTGCGGAGTTCTGATGGGATCCGGTGCATTAGTGTTGGTATGATCGCACCATCAGCATAAGCGCGTTAAATCCTTATAAAGGATCCGAATGCAGCGATGCACTCTAACACCAGGGAGCTGCAGCCCGAGGGCGTTTCGAGATCGCCGCCACCAAATTAGCACCCAAAACGAGATCGGCGGCTCGTATTTTTGGCCTGGGGCAGACTAAGCCTACGAAGCGAGCGTGCTGGACCGACGTAAACGACAAAAAAAATCCGAAGAAAAAGAGAGGGGTGCAACACGAGGACTTCCCAGGAGGTCACCCATCCTAGTACTACTCTCGCCCAAACACGCTTAACTGCGGAGTTCTGATGGGATCCGGTGCATTAGTGTTGGTATGATC